>MU223887.1:2539304-2599632 GCA_018584345.1 Thuja plicata
GAATTTGTTTTAGGTTGCATGTACATTCCATAACACCTTTGAAGTGATAAGTTTTCTTGTAAAACTATCTCTGAGGTTGAACATAAGATTGGAATGATCTTGACTCTATTGCCCATGGTATAATAAGACACTGGTCTAATAATTATTTGGATTATAGTTATTTAGTTCATTGTTTATAGTTTTAAGATATCTTATCTATCTATTCATTTCAAATTACATACACATTTACTAAACATTCTTTCAATTACTTAAAGTATTTTAGTTTACAGTTCATGATATATTTATTTCAGTTAGATATCTTTCAAGTTCCTTGCCATACTTGAGAGAGAAGGTTGAAGTGTTTCTTATCTTCTATAAAAATCCTTGTAACTTGAAGGATAAGTCAAGGTATAGGCCTACCAGCCTTGGTTTTGCAGAGCCAGAATTGTAAAGGTTCCAACCTTGCTTTGGTTGTGACTTGTTAGTTGGCCAAATCACTTGGGTTTCCAAGAATTGGATTGACAAGTCCATAGGAAATCCAATTTTGCATTTTTGGGCACCAACACATTGATTATTCCTAGATACTTGACCTATATTATATTCTTGAGGTTCACTTGATACTTGTGTAGAATTAAAACCTTGATGCTCATTGTCTTGAATTTTGACATTAGGAATGGTAGCATATGTGTGAATAACATCAACCTCTTTATCATGAAAAGAGTCTTCAGATAGGGAATCCTCTCATAATCTCCAGAATCATCCTCACTTTTGGATCCTACCATGTGTACATGTTCATGAAAATCATGCATTGGGCTTGAAAGTTCTCCTTTGTTTTGGAAACCTATTGTGGATTTCTCATCTTTTGATCTCCAAGCTATTTTAATGGGGTCTACCAATCCTCTATTCTAAACTCCTAAGGGTCCTCATCCCTTGTATCCCATTTTTTCCATAATTTGATACCCTTTTCCATATTGCTCGATTGGGATATTGATGTTTTGTACTCTTTCCACGAGATTTTTTGAAGTATCTTCCTCTTTGTAGAGCCATTTTAACACTTCATTGTCCTCCTTTTCTAGGGATGAATTGTCACTCTCTCTTACGAAATGAGAATTATATTTATGAGGTGGATAATCACTTGATGGTTTTCCATGTGTCTTAGGAGAAGTTGGAAAATCAAATAGGGAAACGAAATATTTCCCCACTCCCTTGGAATTGATTCTACATTAATTTTCAAAGTTATGCGTCATTTCATTCATCTTTTGGTATTGGTCACTCTTGAATTGTTCTCTCTCATCCTTGGAAGGTTTCAAAATTTCCACCTTTGATGTAGAAGTCTTAACTGAATTTTCATTTGAACTTTGACCCTCATAACTCACTTTATCCTTTCCCTTAGTTGATATAGTTGAGTTAGTTTGATTAGGGTTTGAGGTAGATGTACTATTTGATGTTAACTTTGAACCTTCCTCTTTATCTTCTTCAATCGTGGCATTAGGGATGACTCCTTCCCTATTGTGAGGAATAAATAGCTCATGACTAGGTTTCAATGTGTTGCAATATTGAAAGGGATTAGAATCTCCTCCAATTGTGATCTCTTCACCCATGTGTGGAAATTTAATTCATTGATGATAAGTGGAAGGTACCACTTGCATTTCATGAATCCATGGTCTCCCCAATAATATATTATAAGTTAGCTTCATGTCGAGGACTTGACATATGGTGTCTTTTTTGATAGGTCCAAATTGAATAGGTAGAGCAATCATGTCTTTCAAAGATCTTTCTTCCTCATCATAAGCCTTAATGGTAATCTACTTTCTAGGATCAATGGATGATTCTGCTAACCCTAAAGACTTGACACGGTTCAATGTGAAAATGTGAAGACTGGCTCCCCCATCAATGAGGACTCCCTTGTACCTATGCCTTTGGATTAAAACTTCTATATGCAAGGGAAAATTTTGAGGGTGAGTAATGGACATATCATCTTGTCTGGAGAATGAAAGGAAATGTGGTGCAATGAGATGTCCTACCATATTTTAAAACTTATCTTCCTCCAAATTTATAGGAACATTAGTCTCCACCAGGGCTTTTTCCAAGATCTCTTTGTGGTTAGGAGAAAGTTTAAACAACTCCAATATACAAATTTGTGCTGGATTTTTGTGTAGTTGATCAACCAAACTATAAGGATTTATTGAAGAAGATGTTGTTCTAGCCAAAGTAGTTGTTGGAGTAAGACCAAAAGTTTTAGGGGCACTTCCTTATAGGGTAACTCTTGCTACTTTCCCCCTAGTTACAACATTAGAGGTCTCTTTGTTAGGTTTTTATTTGATTACCACCACATTGATAGTACTCTAATGTCCAAATAGGGTATTAATAGTATTGTCATAGCTATGGGAAAAGTTAAAATTGTTGTTGCCTCTTGATTTGTTTCCATTGTTCCCTCCATTGTTAGCATTGGAAGATTCACCTTTCTCATGCTTGTAGAAAGAAGTTTTAAATGTTGTGTAATCTTCATTATTTTGAGGTCCTTCTACCTTAATCACACCATTACCAATAAGATCTTGCACCACATGTTTTAGGTGCTTGCAATCATTCATCTTATGTCCTTGATTCCTATGGTATTCACAATGGTTAGACTCACTCCACCATGTTTTTGGTTCATAGGGTTGAGCCCTTGGTAAATCAATAATATTATTTGCAATAAGAGTCTTTAATTCATTTTAAAGTGGTTCACCCAAGCAAGTGAACATCCTTTTAGTTGATGGTGCAAAGAAGGGTCTAGGCTTGTTAGCCCCTTGATTATTCCCAAAGTTATTATTGTTGGTATTGTTGTTGAAAGGCACTTTGGGTGCTAGATTCACATTGTTAGCTTGAGAGGATCCTCTTGTAAGATTAAAAGGGGTGGCCTTCAAATTATTTGCCTCTACAGCTCCATCATTGACCACACCTTTGTTGTTTTTCCTCATCCAAACCCGATTATTGTTAGGAGGATTCCTATTTTGATTGTTATTGGAGGTATTGTTTTTGTTGTTCTTATAAAGCTTAAGTTCTCCACCTTTAACCAATACCTCTTCTATAGTAACTTAGTTCTCAATTAGGTCTTGGAAATACCTAGGACGTTGCAATCTTAACTGATATTTCATCTCATTAGTCAAGCTAGTAATAAAGATATCCATCTTTTCTTTTTTAGGTACACTTTGAGGGTATCTAGAAAATACCGCTCTCCATCTTTTCAAGAAAAGTAGGAATCCTTTCCCTTCTCATTATTTGGTATTACATAAATTTATCATCTTAACCTCATGTTTGATATTGTAGGAATAATAAGTTTCAAATTTGGAGGCCAATTCTTTAAAATTTTGCATGCCGAAGGGTAACTTGGAAAACCACTCAATTCCCATGCCTCCTAAACATTGTGGGAACAAAATAATTAAATACGTTGTGTCATGCATGAACTCTATGCTCAATGAAAAAAATTCCTTTAAATGATCTTGGGGATTGGTTTCTCCTTCATAATTGTCGTAATTAGGAAAACAACATTACTTAGGAATGGGACGATAATTAGGGTCTTGTCGAATGGAAAAGGACATAAGGCTTTGATAGAAAAGGGTTTAGGAGCCTTGCTTTGTTTCATGGTGTCTGTTAGTTCCTTTTATTTCTAATACATAAAATAATTGTATCAATCCTTCTCTATTATCCCACACACTGATTAAGCAAGAAACAGAAAAATAGAAAAAAGGTTTCCAAACCCTCTACACTTCGAGTTCCACAACCTCAGGCGGGTTCACCTTTTTTGCACTTGACATGTTCAAATTAAATGAATTCATTGCATCAAATGCATAGTGTAATTACATATTTTAACTTCTGTAATACTAAAAAAAAATGATAAAGATCAATTTTATGTTGATATCCACCACTTCAAATGAACAATAGGCCAGTGTCTTATCCTAGGGTATGGGAGTCACTCTTTGCATTCATAACCATTTTCCATGAACATAAACATAAATGTAACTACGGCTCTGAAAATGAATAGATATACCTAATACATCACCTTCACACATATATTAAGGTCATCATCAGATTCATTACACATCTTAAGCTTCAAAATAATCCTAAGGTATTTTAATCTTTTCTTGAAAGAACCCCCAAGACAATTTTCATAATATGCCTGACAGATATATAAATTGAATAATCCTAAATCACCCAATTTAAGAAAAAATCAAGACATAAAAATGAAGACAAATACTCATCATAAGTTTCAAAAAATATTAATGGATTTTCATTTTTATTCATGTCAAAGAGTTATTACAATTCAACAAAAAGCTTTCAAAACCCTAATAAAAATTGGTCTCAAACCAAAGTTTCTACAGTATCAATATAGTTCCAAATGTAAGAAATGACTATCCTCTTTCCCAGTAGTCTTGGAATCCTTTTATAAATAAGGATGCAACAAGCCTTAGCCTATCTCGGATGACAAAAACTGGCAACAACTTTATAACTGACAAAGTAATAGCTTCAAAATAGAACACGGGCGACAGAAGATCGACGAAGTCTGAACATAATTTGTTGCTGCCTTGAAACTATATTTTATCCCTTCAAATTTTCTTCCCACCTATTTACTTCTTTGGCGGTGGGCCAATCAAAAACTTCTCCTACTCCAGCTTTGTCATGACTTAAGTCCATCTAGCATCTACAACTGGATTTTCTTTAGAAATGAATCTTGTCATGTCCACCTCTACTCTGAACATCTGTATCTTTCTCTATGTTGTGTATGATATCATCAGCCTTCCATATCTCATCAAACTCATTTTCACAATTTGGCTGTGGCTTCAGAGTATTATCGTCATTTTAAATCTTGGGGATAAGTACAGGGAATTGATCACCAAATAATTGCAACTTATTATTTATCTGTTCATTCTTACCATTGAAGAAGGCATGAGTGTGATTCAGGTCATTTATCATATCAATGGATTGTAATACCTTATCAGGAAAATCAACACTATACAACATTGTTGTCTTTAACTTATCCATCACCCTACCTTTTCCTTACAAATTTTTGAGGGCTGGTTCCAGAAATATCATGGCTTATCTAGCGGCCCTACAAGCTTCCTATAATGAACCATATAGATTATGTACCATCTCAATTTTCCATTATAGAACACTAACCCAGTGTTGTATGATGGCAATGATGATAGGCACTGCATTATCAATTCTTTGTTCTGATAATTGCTTTGTTTTACTCTCTTCTAGTGTTAAGTCACCTTCAGTTTAAGTTGCTTCTTCTATTTTTTCCATCTCATCCACCTGAGGAATTTCAAATACCTTACTATTCAATTATTTCTTTAATTTCTCTATATCTTCCTCCAAAGTGTGGTTATGAACTACAACCTCTTCATGTTTCTTGGCTAAAGTCATCATTTGACCAAAAGTATGCTCATATGTTTTTGATAAATCCTCTATTTTGGCTAGGTTCATGAATCAAACCTGGGTCATTAGTTGCGCTATCTTTGTCTCAATAGTATTTTTTAAATTCTAAATCATTATATCTACCCTCTTTTCTTCCCTTATACTTAACACCAATGGATTTTGTGTACTAGGGGCTAAAGACCAAATAGCCAAGGTTTTGGATTTTGGGTCAAAACCTGATCCTCTCAGTATCTCATCAATCTCAAATTTTGTTTTAAACATAGGGGTTTCCTACCTCCTGATTTGATCAATGATAAATGTGGATTGCAAATCCCAGTCTGGCATCAATAACACCCCACTATTATGTACTAATAACCTATCTTGTTCCATAATTATTAGTTCACTCTCAGGATCATATTCTTGAAATGTTTTAACAATTTCTTCATTCTTATCCTCTTGTTCCTATCCTATTATCAGATTCTACTTCAATTCCTTTTTCTTTAGCTTGATCAAAAATATTTTGAACTCTCCAAACTTAATAAAGTCATCATCTTTTATGAACTCATTTTCCATCATTACTCTTTCATCCATTTCTTCATCCAGGTTCATCTCGTTATCTCCTTGACCCTCATCCTATGGCATATTTTTCAAATGTTTCCTAAATTTTCAGAAATACCTCTCATGCTCTGTCACCACTACCTTGGCCATACTTTTTCTTTCCTGCAGCATTCTGTGCTCTGTTTTTTTCTTCTTTCTAGGTTGTTCCCTAGAAGACGTAGCTTCTTCACTAGCGTCTTCCTCTTTCTCATGGGGATTCTTAGGATGTTCTAAATCCTCATTATCATGCAAATCCAATGTGTGAGGGGATACCTAGGACTATGTATCCTCTACATTAAAATTTGGCACTTGTACCATTAATTAGTGATATGATTCTATCATCTTATCAATTCTTTGTAAGTAAGGAGTATCATGAAAGAAACTGGAAAAATAAACATTAGACTCCTTCCACTCAGCTTCCACTCTCATGAGGTCCTTCCACTTTCTTCATCCTTTCCATCCTATTCTTGACAACATCCTCTTCATCAAGAGGTTCATGGTCTCTCATAGTCTGTCAAGGAGTCATGTTTTTTAAGGCTGTCTTCACAAAATATTTTGGGTCACAAAACCTAACAACTGTAGCTGACATCCTATATTGTTTCAAGAAACCATTAATTATTTCAAAGGATTTTTTCCCAATGGAAAAATCAAACCCTACCCATAACCTAGGGACAAATCTACCTTTTTGTGCCCTTCTCAAAACTCTTTATCCATCCAAGTAATCTACCATATGAATTCTAATAAAGCCACTCTGAGTGGGACAAATTTAGGGAGGACATGAGGGGTTTGTGAGCACCCATAAACCATGATAATAGTGAATTGGTCAAAGAAAAAGAAATCACCCCAATTATGGGAAATGGACCAACCCTGAATAACACTCCATGGTCTTAATAATATCCTCACATAAATTGATAACCTCTCCTTTACTACCCCCAGTAAATCCAAAATCGGATCAATAATCCAGTTATGAAAGAAAAAAAAAAGAGGAATCTACAGAAGCACTATCCCATACCTAGGTCCACCATTGAATTGGCATCACAACACCATACTCCAAATTGAATAATTCTAACTCCATGTGCATAGAAGCTCTATTTTAGTAAAGAACCATGAACATCAGATGTGAATAATGTTTGAATGTTGGCACAGGGGCATTTGATCTGATCTCCACTAATGCATTATGTATATCCTCAACTATATATCCCACATCGTCATAATCAGAATTAAATTCTTCATGTTGGATATCCATTGCCATCATTAGAAAATCAACAGGAACAATGGAATCTCCATCGAAACCCAACACCCTACTTAGACCATACACTTTCATTTGACATATTTGTGGAATAAGGATAGGTCAAAAGGTGGCTTCACATTATCTGGAGTTACTATCAGATGTCTATCTATTATGGGTATAAACCTAGGCATCTCATGTTTCCTTATGGGTTTCTCCCGTTACTTATAATCAGCCTGTATTTTATACAAATCAATTTTAGTACATAATGCACCAGTAATCCCAAAGACCTCTAATACTGATCTTCTATTTATAGCCACTAGGGTTTCTTTATTCTTCTTTTTAATCACCCTAGCTACTGGAAAATATCTCTCAGATAGATCTTTAACTAGGTCTACATTGACATAGACATTAGGAACAACTAATTTGGCCATGTTCATATTCAAAGGGTTACAGATAGGGGTTTATTTAACTCTATTGTTCCAAAAGTAATGAAACAGGGAATTACCCAAATGATTTGGAGTAACAGGATTTCTGCACTGACACCACATGTTCTTCCATTCTACATCATTGGCACTATTTGTGCTAGATGTTCCAGGCAAGAGATCCACAAACTCTTCAACATACTTCTTAGAAGTAACTACTTTCTTTCCTGACCCTTTTGAAACTGTCCTGGTGGTAGCTTGGCTGATTTTTCCTTCTGCAAATTTTATCTTAGACAAATTCCTCTGCAATTCGTTTAGAAAATCATAAGGCAAAAAATGATAAATATACAGAATGAATGCATAATCAATCATACTTATATCCCATCTAATTGATGTCTTGACTTCATTACTGCAACTTCTCATGCTTGTAGAAACAAACTGTAAACTCCTGCAACTAGCATCGCCATTAATTCAAACTCGTGTATCCTTACTTGAATAAATTTACATTTTATTTCTCTTTCACATACAACCTGGAAAAATACACATGGTACACTGTTGTGCACTCACTGTCTGTTCACACATTTAAAATTTTCATCGTGAGTGAGTGACAAAAGATCTACCTCTTATCTCCTCGCACACTCACAACAACTTTATGATTTGACCTTGATTATCTGGTGAGTGAGCTACGACCCTTGGTATGATTCACTTTTATTAGTTGCACACTCAAAGTTTTTTACTTCCTCATGCTTGAGACTTTACGAGTAAGCGTTGAGTAAATAATTGACTTAAATTTCACCTCATCACGTACCCGCAACATAGTTTTGAAAAGACTTTATTATCCTTGTGAGTGAGAAACAAACCTTCTGAGAACATACCACTAACCGAGTCGCTCAATCGCTGCCCTTTTTTATAACCGCTAAGCCTTAGCGAGTGAGCCATGGTCATAAAATCATCTACTCGCACACTCATGGAGTGAAATTTATTAATCACTGATGCATCGCGACTGGGCGCTGTCATGAAAATATTATTTAGTCGTGCACTCGTGGCTGAAAAATATTTAAGTGCCAATCATTGGCGAGTAAATGATGAGTTTCAAAGCACATCCGGTTGCACACTCGCAAACTAAAAACCTAAGTGAACAAGATCATCAGCGAGTGAGCGGTAGCATTATTTTACTTGAACCCTTTTTAGTCGCACACTCACCATGAAAATTTTATTTTATCTTTATTACTCACGAGTGTGCGACAAATTTAAACATCCTTCATTGCTCACGTGCAAACTGAAATTCCTAAATACATCATCACTGCGACTAAGCGATAACAAAAAATAGGTATTTTTTTATCTGGCGTTGCCTGCTCGCACAACAAAATTCATTAGAATGGAAACCTCAGTTAGTGAACGATGACTTATGGACCAGAATTGACTCATGCACTCACGCAGAAAAAGTCACAAGATGCAAAACATGAATGAGTGAGCGATTAACATTTACATTATCATGCTCACACACTCGTAATATTTAAAGATATAAGCCAAAATACATTGCGACTACATGAAATACCTCTTTAGAACTAATCGTTCACTCATAAAACTATAAAAATAGACCATAAACATACTGTGACTACGCAATAACCCTTTTCAACAAATTTCCGCTCACTCGCCGAACCAAGTCAATGCTTTACAAAAATGTCATGACTGCACAATCACATATCCACTGATGAGTTGCTCACTCACACAACCATTAATTTCACTTAAAGGACACATCACGAGTGTGCAACTAGGCACAAAATAATAGCCTAATGACTTAGCACAATTTAACACCCTTTTCATGAGAAAAGACAAAGCCCTAAGCAAAATTACGTGGAAAAAACCAATGTTTTAAAAATGAAAATTTTCAGGATACAGTGCCAACAATGGCTTCGACTAGGGAAAGTTAATTGTAAGATTAACATTAGAAACCAAAACTTTGGGATGCAGACCAAAACCTTAAAACTAAAGTGTACATACACACACCACACAACTAAAACCTAAAATAGGAAAACCTAAACTATTGTGCATGGTAAAGTAGAATTATGAGAAATAATACTTCGGTAATTGTCCATGCACTGGCAATTCCTTTATTTCACCATCAGAATCCTCCAAAAAATATGAATCTTGCCCATGAAAACCCTGAATTACAAAGGGGCCCATCCAGAGTGACTCAAACTTAGCATGTTTCCCCTTTTCTTCTTTTCTTGCATTCCATTGGAGCACCATGTCATTTATTTGAAACTTCCTTTCAATTGCTCTTTTGTCAAAAAGGTATTTAGATTGTTGCTCAATTTTTAGATTTCTTTTATGTGCTTCGACCCTTATTTCTTGCAATTCAACCAACTAGACCATCCTATCCTTCATAGGTTCCTGCATTTCAAATTCTTCTTCTTGCATAAATTTATAAATAGGTAACAAGTTATTCAAAGGCAATCTTTCCTAAGTCCCATAGACCATTTCAAAAGGGGAAACCCCTATTGCTCTCTTTAATTTTACCCTATCAGCCCAAAGAGATAACTTTAACTTTGAGTGCCAAAACTTATTATTTTTCTCCAAATTCCTCTTAAAGATCTTCATTATTATCTTATCACCAGACTTAGCCTACCCATTCACTTCTAGACGGTAGGGTGAAGAATAATATAGAATAATGCCATAATCCTCACAAAAATCTTTGAATTCATCAGATCTAAAACACATGGCATTGTCCATTATCAATCTGGTTGGGACACCAAACCTAGTCAAAATATTATCCATTAAGAAATCCATTACCACTTTGTTGGTTACCTTCTTAGATGGGATTTCCTCAATCCCTTTGGTGAAGTAATCTGTTTCCACAAGAATCTAGATGTGACCTCCACTATACATTTCTAAAAACTCCCCAATAAAATCAATGCCCCATTGGGAAAAAGGTGCTTCAACTGTCATGGGATTCAACATCAATTCCCCTAAAAATTTCATCTTAGAAGAAATTTTTTGGCATGGCTCACATTTCTGCACAATTTTTTTGGTATCTTTAAAAAGGGATGGCTAATAAAACCCAGTTCTAACAATTTTATAAGCTGTAGTTTTGGCAGAATAATGTCCTCCGCAGACACCATCATGCATTTCATTCAGAAATCTATTAGATTGTGATTCATCTAAATAGAATAACATAATACCATCTCTATTCTTCCAAAACAAGTCACCCTGTACCAAAACATATTTTTGGGCTTGCAACCTCAGAGTTCTTTTTTTAGTATCTGACATGTGTCCTAGGCATTTAGCATTTTTCAGAAAAAACACAATATCAACATACCATGACTGTAACTCAATGCTAGTGTGATTCATACTTACATCCTAGATATTATTAATTTGATCCAAGTCCATGTTTGTATTGGTCATGAGTTTAGCCAAACCCAAACCCAAACCTCTAACTAATTTGGTGACTTGAATTTCCAAGTTGAATTTCTGAATTCTGTTGATCCACCAACATCTTTTCCCAGTGACTTTAGATTGAGATAATATATCTTTTACTATTTCATGTGGAATATAAATAATCACTTTTGCACAAACTAGGTAGGGCCTAAAAATCTTGATTGCTTTGACCAAAGCATAAGCTTTATTTTCTATTATCTCATAATTTAGTTCTGCTGCCTCTAGAGATTTACTAAAAAATGCTATAGGATGCTCAAATCCCTCACTATCCTTTAGCAACAACACCGCAGCAATAGTATGAAACGAAGAAAATGAAAATAAAGAGAAAGGCTTCTCATAGTTAGGGGATTTCAGAACTGATCCTTGTTGTATTTCCATATTTATTTCATCAAAGGCCAATTGAACTTCCTTATCCCATTTAAACTCAACATTCTTCTTGAGCAACTTACCTATGGGTTTTACTATTTCTACAAAGTTGGCAATGAATCTTCTTACAAAATTCACCTTTCCCAAAAAAGACTGTACACCCTTGATGTTGCTGGGAGGCAGAACCTTGTTAATAGCCTCTACCCTTTCAAGGTTAATTCTAACTCCTTTTGAGACTATATGTCCTAACAACTTACCCTCTGTCACAACAAAATGACACTTCTTTGGATTTAATGATATTCCATATTCTAAAGCTTTAGCAAAAAAAATTCCAAGTGCTTATAGTGATCCTTAGCCCTTTTTGAATATGCAGTCAAATCATCTTGGTACATAACCATAATTACATTTATAAACTCTTTGAAAGCCACATCCATGGCTCTCTAGAAAGTAGCTCCTGCATTCATCAAACCAAATTGCATCCTCACATAAACATATGTACCCCATGGGGTAGTGAATGTTATTTTGAACTATTTAGATTCCTGAACCAACACTTGGTTATAACTGGAAAAACCATCCATCATGGATAAGAGTTCAAAACCAGTAACTCTTTGTAGCATTGCCTCAATATTAGGCAAGGTATAATTATATTTTAAGGAGGCTAAATTATATTTTAAGGAGGCTACATTTAGATTTCTTAAATTCACACATAACCTGGAATCACCATTCTTCTTCCTGACTGACACTATATTAGATACCCATGAGGAGTGTCTGATTGACTTTATTATCCCAGCTTCTCTGAGTTTTGTTAATTCTTGTTGCATTTTAGAGGCCAGTAATGGATTTATTAGCCTTTTCTTTTGCCTAAAAGGTTTGACATCACTTTTCAATGGGACTTCATGCTTGAAGAGATCTTCTCTATAAGCCTTAAGGTCTTCATAATACCAAGAAAAAAAATTCTTAAACCTTTTCAGCAACTTGATTAAATTTGTTCTTACATGAGGGGCCAACTTTTTTCCATTATATACAATATTGGGATCAGAATCTGACCCTAAGTTTATCTCCTAAAATTCATCCATTTTAGCTGCATACTTTTGAGACATATAAATGTCATTATTAGTAAACATTCCTTCTAGTTGAGTCAATCCCTTAGCGATTTCATTTGTTTGCAATTACACAATTTCATTGACAAATATTGTTTCTTTTCCATCAACCATCTCCACCAAATTATTACAGCCAATTATTTGGCTTTTATAATTGTCCACACACTGAATAAATATAAGGATATCATTATCATTTTAAAAATCTTCCAATTATATACATTATCAGGGATAACAAGACTACTCTTAGTCTCAATAATAGAAATTCCTGCCAATGTCATATCATCATTGTTTATACCAATATTATCCAAAAAGTTTGCCATGATATTTTAGATCTCTCTATCCACTCAATGGAGAATGCATAAAAAAACTCAATGGTATCCCAAATAGCATACTTATATTGTTTCAATCTATCTTTCTTGGCAGCATACTTTGACCTGATTTGAGATATGGCTAATTCTGAATCTCCAAAAACCCTTAATAACTTAATAGCTTGCTTAAGCGCTATCTCTAGTCACAAAAGTAATGCCTCACATTCAGCTCTATTTTTTGTACATTGGAAAGCCAATAGGAAATAATATTTGAAAGTTGTACCTGATGGAGACACAAATAATACACCAGTTCCTAATCCTTCCTTTGAGCAGGCTCCATCAAAATGTATTTTCTATAATCCATTTTTCTGCAATTCTAACACCTCTATTATGGGGTCAGTACTTCTTAACTGAGGATGGATATTTTGAACTCTGAAAATTTTCATATCTACATCAACAAAACAATTCATCATATTTGATTCAATATTTTCAACATATACAGGAGCTCTAGGCTCTCGCAATAACTTAGCTTCTTTCCCATTTACAAAAATTGTAGCAAAGGATAGATCCAATTATATATGTCCTCCAATAGCTGTAGCACACTGCCTTGATAAAAGCATCCCATAATGATGCTGTGAATCAACCAGAACAACATCTATTTTAAAAGTGACCTCAGGTTATGTAGCAAGTTTCACTTCTATTCCTTTTAGAGTTCTTATTACAGGTACTTCCCTATTGTGCATGGCATAACATTTACCAAAAGAAGTATCTAGCTTTAAGCCCAATTGTTTCATGATAGTATAATTCATCACATTAGTAGCAGCTCCTGAATCTATGATACAATTCTTCAATAACATATTATTTACAAGAAGTGTCACATAAAAAGGATCAATCTGGAAAGGTTCTTGGGTGATCACACACCCAACACAAATTTGGGGTTCATTTTTCTCTTCTTTAATATCAAATTTTAAAATATTTACATCAAGGATGTCTGGTAAGGCTAAAAGTAATGAGAAAGAAGATTCTTGGTGTTCTTTTATCTTTAGCATTTCAACTAAGGGAACAAACACTTTCATTTGAGATATTGCTTGTTTCATATCAAAGGTTGGAAAACTTAACGCAGTCTCAGAAATGAATTTACCTTTATTGTCCTTAAGTTGTCTATTTTTTTGTTCATCTCTAGGAGCAATTTTACCTTCTTTAGCAGAAGCATCCTTAGGATCTTCTTTATCCATTTTACCCACATTTTTTGTAGGTTCTTCATTAATAACCTATTTGATAAATAGTGAACCAAGCTTTCTCTTCCCTTGATCAAATTGTCTATTTCTAAGGGGGTACAAACTTCTTGTTTGATTCACTGTAGCTGTAGTAAGAGATATTACTTCCTCATGATTTTGTATCTGAAGTTGAACAGGTTCCAATTTAGTTTTTGTAGCATTATCTGCGAATTGCACATCTCCTTGTGACTCATCTTCGGATTCACCATTGTCATCCTCAATAGTAAAAGGAGGCATGGCAGTAGAAGTTTTATTATCATTTTGGTTTTCTTGTATTCCAATGTTTCAATGTGGTTTTGTCAACACTTGAGAAACTGCACACTAAAAAGGGAAATGAGGCATATTGCAAGCCATACACTAGGGATTATTCTCAACATTGTGTGTATTGTTGTTTTTTAATGGATCAGGAACATCCCAATTCTTTGCATCACTTTTTTCCTCTAGTACAAGCTTACCATCTTTCCAATTAGTCATGTAAGGAAAATCCTGCAGCCTATAGGATTTCTCTTGCCTCTGATACTGTTGTCTATTATTTTGAAAACCATTTTCATTCTTATCAACCTTTGTAGCCAGATCTTTTAGCACACTCACTAGTGCATCCATTTTATCCTCTTCCTTGATATTTTTAGTGGACTATCCTTTTGATTCTTTCCAGAGTCTGGTATCATCTCTTTTACCAAGCTTTCCAGAAGCCCTTTTGTTTCTCTCTATGTTTATGGGCAATTTATAATCATCCCTCATGGTATGAGGATCTTTATCTCTCAATAATTAAGTTGTCTTCCCATCAAGAAAATTGAAATATGTGGTTAGAAAAACATTCTCATCAAACCCCAAAACTTAGAACAGTTTATACATAGCCTTTTGAAATCTTATGTTAAACTCAACAATGCTCTCATTTTGAAATTTCTTCATTTTGTTGAATTCAGTCAACATGAAACCAGAGTTTATCTTGTAACCATATTTCTCTTTGAAACATCTAACAAAATCATCCCATGAATAGATACTATTATCAGGTAATCCTTGATACCAATCTCTTGCATCCTCAATCAATGATTGCACAAACAATTTCATCATAACATCCTCATGCTCAATTTCATAATCAGTCATTTTATCAGTGAAGACTTTCAAGTGTTCTTCACCCGTTATAGCATTATTTCCACTAAATATGGGGATCTTATCTCTAACTTTGTTAGGGATAGCATTTGGTTGGCCATGAATACCATCAAAAAATAATTGCCTATATCTTTCTAAATGAATAGGAATTCTTTGAAAATTCGGTCCAATGTTTTGGCTACCAATACCAGTGCCTACATTTTGATGACCAATATTTCCACCTAGTCTACCTCCTCCTGAATGTGATGCAACATTTTGTGTTGTACCAGACACATGGGTGTTTGTATTAGTATTATTATTAGTATTCTGAATCTTAGAAGTATATCCACACACACCTTGAGAAATTTTACCAGTATCAACTGTTGAATTTGTGCTAGTGGAAGAATTTAAGAAAGAAATATTTCTTTTCATTTCAGCAGAGGTAGCTTCTAAATCTGCCTTCTGCAATTGTTTGGAAATGTCATCTTTGGCCTTTCTAGCCCTCTCCAATTCCATATCAAGTGAGAAAAGATCTTGAGATATTCCTTCTTCCATCTTAGGCTCAGCAAAATGTATGCCAAAAACCTTTTGTTTTCCCTTGTTAGTAATTGTGTCTTTAGCATTAGTTGCTAAAGTGTGTTGTACAAAGGTTTGACCTTTAGGAGGTTTCAGATCTTCATGAGTTAGGATTTATCTTAACACAAGTCCCTCACATTAAGAACTATTCTTCATTAATAAATGTTCCCTCACTTGACATTCTTTTCTAAAGGCATTTACATCCCCAAAAATCTCTTTATCCAAACCATGGAATCCTTCTTTTGAACCTTGATTTGCTAGTTTCAATTGGGAAACTCTTTTCTTTAGATTCTCTCTCTCACTAATAGCATTTACAATTTTCTCTTATCTATTTTTGTCATTCTTCTACTTTATAATCATTTTCTCTTTTGATTCCTTCTTTAAAAGGTCATTGTCCCTAAGAAATTCTTCTATATAAGAGCTTGAAGAATCATATATGTTCAGAAAATCATCCTCCCCTTGGTCTTTCCGTAGATTATAATGAACATCTTTTGTATTTGGGGAATAATTTCCTTTTTCTGTGATATTCTTTCTATTATGGGGGTACTAGATAGATCATCAAAATAACCTCTATTTGCAGATCCTGAACTCTGGAATTCAATAGCACCCTTTTCTAGGACAATATCCAAGGGCTGACTTAGACCCAAAGACCTTGGTTTCCAAGATGAACTAGTGTGAGATTCTCCCTTCTTAGAATAGTTTCTTCTATGATTTTTAGTATTATCACCCTCTCATGTAGCTTCAGAGTGTTGTTTCATGTATTCTTTTGTATTCTTCATCCTATCCAAAATGAAATCCCTTAACACTTGATCTACTATATGTTTCCCTTAGAAACACTATTACCAATTACCCAGAGTCACCACCCAAATCTTAATGGGAATAAAATAACGAGATATATATTTTAATGTGACAGTAAAGAATATGAAAATGAAATAAATCACACACTTTGATTTTATAAACTGGATTTCAAGGTTTTAACTGTCATGAAACAAGAGTTTCAATTTAACCTTTAGATCTGTTCATTCCTTGAAAGATTCCCCAGTAGAGTCGCCATTTTCTATTAGTTCCTTTTCTTGGTAACACATAAAATAATTGTATCAAGCCTGGTCTATTATCCAACACACTGATTAAGCAAGAAACATAAAGATAGAAACAAGGTTTCCAAACCCTCTACACTTAAAGTTCCACAACCTCAGGCGGGTTCACCTTTTTTGCACTTGAGATGTTTAAATTAATGGAATTCACTGCATCAAATGCATAGTGGAATTATAGAATTAAACTTCTGTAATACAAAAACAAAGTGATAAAGATCAATTTTATGTTGATAGCCACCCACTTCAAATGAACAATAGGCCAATGTCTTATCCTAGGGTATGGGAGTCACTCTTTGCATTCATAACCATTTTCCATGAACATAAACATAAATGAAACTACAGATCTGAAAATTAACAGAGATACCTAATACATCACATTTAAACATATGTTAAGGTCATCATCAGATTCATTACACATCTTAAGCTTCAAAATAATCCTAAGGTATTTTAATCTTTCCTTGAAAGAACCCCCAGTCGATTTTCATAATCTACCTGACATATATATAAATTGAATAATCCCAAATCACTCAATTTAAGAAAAAATCAAGAGATAACAATGAAGAAAAATACTCATCATAAGTTTCAGAAACTATTGATGGATTTTCATTTGTATTCATGTCAAAAAGTTATTACAATTTAATAAAAAGATTTCAGAACCCTAATAAAAATCGGTCTCAAACCAAAGTTTTTACGATATCATTATATTTCCAAATGTAAAAAATGACTATCCTCTTTCCCAGTAGTCTTGGAATCCTTTTATAACTAAGGATGCAACAAGCCTTGGACTATCTGGGATGAATTCCAAAAGCTTGCAACAAATTTAAAATTGACAAAGTAACAGCTTCAAAACAAAACATGGGTTGTAGAAGATCCGTGAACTATGAACATAATTTGTTGCTGCCTTGAAAATATATATTATCCCTTCAAATTTTCTTCCCACCTATTTAATTCTTTGGTGGTAGGTCCATCAAAAGTATTCTCCTACTCCAGATTTGTCATGGCTTCAGTCCATCTGGTATCTGCAACTCCCTTTGCTTCAAAACTTAAACTTGTCATGTCCACCTCTACTCTGAACAGGCTATTGATCAGATTGTTGCAGTATCTTGCATCTGTATCTTTCTCTATGTTGTGTCTGATATCATCAACCTTCCATATTTCCTCTAACTCCTTTTCCCAATATGGATGTGGCTTCAAAGTATTATCATCATTATAAATCTTGGGGATAGGTAGAGGGCATTGATCACCAAATAATTGCAACTTATTATTTATCAGTTCATTCTTACAATTGAAGAAGGCATAAGTGTCATTCAGATAATTTATCATTTCATTTTTTTCTAATACCCTATCATGAAAATCATCACTATACAACATTGATGTCTTTAACTTATCCATCACCCTACGTTTTCCTGACCAATTTTTGAAGGCTAGTTCTAGAAATGTCATGGCTTTTGTAGCTATCATGGAAGCTTCATGTAATGAACCATATAGATTATGTACCATCTTAGTCTTCTTTTGTAGCACACTAACCCAATGTTGTGTTATGGGAAGGATGATAGGCACTGCATTATCAATTCTTTGTTTTGATAATTCCTCTGTTTTACACTCTTCTGGTGTCAAGTCACCTTCTGTTTGAGTTTCTTCTTCTATTTTTTCCTTCTCATCCATTTGAGTAATTTCAACTATCTTCTTCTCATTCAATTATTTCTTTAATTTCTCTATCTCTTCCTCCAAATTGTGGTTATGAACTACAACCTCTTCATGTTTCTTGGCTAAAATCATCATTTCACCAAAAGTCTTCTCATATGTTTTTTATAAATCCTCTATTTTTGTCAAGTTCATGAATGAAACCTCGTTAATTATCTGAGCTATCTCTGTGTAAGTATTATTTTGTAAATTCAAAAACATTATATCTACCCTCTTTTCCTCCCTTATACTCAACAATAATGACTTTTGTGTACCAAGGGCTAAAGACCAAATAGCCAAGGTTTTGGATTTTGGGTCAAAACTTGATCCTCTCAGTATCTCATCAATCTCAAATTGTGTTTTCCTACCTCCTGATTTGATCAATGATAAAAGTGGATTACAAATCCCATTCTGGCATCAATAACACCCCACTATCCTATACTAATAACCTAGCTTGTTCCACAATTATTAGTTCACTCTCATGATCATATTCGTGAAGTGTTTTAACAATTTATTCATTCTTATTCTCTTGTTCCTTTCCTATTATCAGATTCTACGTCAATTCATTTTTCTTTAGCTTGATCAAAAATATTTTGAATTCTTCAGACTTATTAAATTCACCATCTTTTATGAACTCATTTTCCATCATTACTCTTTCATCCATTTCTGCATCTAGGATCATCTCATTATCTCCTTTACCCTCATCCTATGGAATCTTTTGCAATTGTTTCCTAAATTTTCAAAATACCTCCCATGCTCGGTCACAACTTCCTTGGCCATGCTTTTGCTTTCCTGAGCTATTCTATGCTCTATTTTTTGCTTCTTGCTAGGTGGTTCCCTAGCAGAGGTATCTTCTTCACCAGCCTCTTCTTCTTCCTCCTGGGGATGCTCAGGCTGTTCTCAATGCTCATCATCATGCAAAGCCACTGTGTGAGGGGATCTCTAGGACTATGTATCCTCTGCATTAAAATTTGGCACTTGTTCCATTAATTGATAATATGATTCTCTCATCTTATGAATTCTTTGTAAGTAAGGAGTATCAGGAAAGAAACCAGAAAAAGAATCATCAGAATCCTTCCACTCTCATGAGGTCATTTCCATTTCTTCTTATTTCATAGATATCAATCCTTTCCATCCTATTCCTGACAATATCCTCTTCATCAAGAGGTTCATGGTCTCTCACAGTCTACCAAGGAGTCAGGGGTTTTAACATTGTCTTCACAAAGTTTTCTTGGTCACAAAACCTAACAACTATAGTTGATATCCTATTTTGTTTTAAGAAACCATTAATCATTTAAAAGGTTGTCTTCGCAATGGAAAAATCAAACCCTACCCATAACCTAGGGAAAAATGTACCTTTTTTGTGCCCTTCTAAAAACTCTTTATCCATCCAAGTAATCTTCCATATGAATTCTAAGAAAGCCACTCTGAGTGGGACAAATTTAGGGAGGACATGAGGGGGTTTTGAGCACCCATAGACCCTAATAATAGTGAATTGGTCAAAGAAAAATAAATCACCCCAATTATGGGAAATGGACCAACCCTAAATAAGACTCCATGGTATTCATAATCTCCTGACATTAAGTGATAACCTCTCCCTTACTACCCCTAATAAATCCAAAATTGGATCAACAATCTATTTATGAAATCAAACAAAAGAGGAATCTAAAGAAGCATTGTCCCATGCCTGGGTCCACCATTGAATTGGCATCTCAACACCATATTCTAAAATGAATAATTCCAACTCCTTGTCCATAGAAGCTCTATTGTAGTAAAGAATCATTAACATCAGATGTGAATAATGTTTGAATGTTGGGACAGGGGCATCTGATATGATCTCCACTAATGCATTATGTATATCCTCAACTATATATCCCACACAGTCATAATTAGAATTAACTTCTGGATGTTGGATATCCATGGACATCATTAGAAAATCAATAGGAACAGTGGAATCTCCATCAATACCCAACACCCTCCTTAGACCATACACTATGCATTTGACATAATTGTGGAATAAGGATAGGTAAAAAGGTGGCTTCACATTATGTGGAATTACTTCCAGATGTCTATCTATTCTGGGTATAAACCTAGGCATCTCATGTTTCCTTATGGTTTTCTCTCTTTTCTTATAATCAACCTATATTTCATCCAAATCGATTTTAGTACATAATGCACCAGTAATCCCGAAGACGTCTGCTACTCATCTTTTCTTTATAGCAACTAAGGCTTCCTTATTATTCTTTCTAATCACCCTAGCTACTGGACAATATCTCTCAACTAGCTCTTTAACTAGGTCCACATCAACATAGACATCAAGAATAATTAAGTTGGCCATGTTCATGTTCTAGGGGTTATAGATAGGGGTTGGTTTAACTCTATTGTTCCAAAAGTAAAGAAACAAGGAATTACCCGAATGATTTTAAGTAACAGGATTCCTGCACTGACACCACTTGTCCTTCCATTCTGCATCATTAGCACTGTTTATGGTGGATGTTCTAGGAAAGAGATCTACAAAATCTTCCACATACTTCTTATAAGTAACTACTTTCTTTCCTGGCCCTTTTGAAACTACACTGGTGGTAGCTTGGCTCATTTTTCCTTCTTCAAATTTTATCTCAGACAAATTCCTCTGCAATTTGTTCAAAAAATCATAATGCATAAAATGAGAAATGTACAAAATGAATGCATAATTAATCATACTTATATCACATCTAATCGACATCTTGTGTTCATTACTACAACTTCTCGCGCTTGGAGAAATAAACCGTTAACTCCTGCAACTAGTGTCGCCATTAATTCAAACTCGCATATCCTTGCTGGAACAACTATACATTTTATTTCTTTGTCACCTACAACTAGGAAAAGTACACATGGCATGTTGTCCTGCACTCGCTACCTATTCAGACATTTAAAACTTTCATCATGAGTGAGCGACAAAAGCTCTACCTCTTATCTCCTCACGCACTTGCAACAACTTTATGATTTGACCTTGGTCTTCTGGTGAGTGAGTGATAGACCATGGTATCATTTTTTTTATTAGTCTTGCACTCGCAGAGTTTTACTTCCTCATACTTGAGACTTTGTGAGTGAGCGCTGAGTAAAAAAATGATTGAAATTTCACCTCACCATGTACCCGCGACATACTTTTGAAGACTTTATTATCCTTGCGAGTGAGTGACAAACCTTCTAAGAAAATACCACTAACCGAGTCGCTCAATCGTTGTCCATTTTTTTATAATCGCTAAGCCTTAGTGAGTGAGTGACAGTCATAAAATCATATACACTTACACTCATGACGTGAAATTTATTAATTGTTGATGCATCGTGACTAGGTGCTATCATGAAAATATTCTTTGGTCATGCACTCGTGGCTGAAAAATATTTAAGTACCAATTATCGACGAGTGAACAATGAGTTTCAAAACACATCTGGTTGTAAACTCGCAAACTGAAAACCTAAGTGAACAAGATCAACAGCGAGTGAGTGGTAGCGTTATTTTACTTGGACCATTTTTAGTCGCGCACTTGCCATCAAAATTTGATTTGATCTTTATTACTCGCGAGTGTGTGAAAAGTTTAAACATTCTTCATCGCTCACATGCAAACTGAAATTCCTAAATACATCATCACCGCGACTGAGTGATAACAAAAAATAGGTATTTATTTATCTGGCTTTTCTTTCTCACACAACAAAATTCATTAGAATGGAAACTTTAGTGAGTGAGTGATGACCTATGGACCAAACTTGACTCACGCAAAAAAATTCACAAGATACAAAACATGAATGAGTTAGCGATTAACATTTACATTACCCTGCAAGCACACTCATGATCTTAATAGCTATAAGCTGAAATACACCGTGATTGCACAAAAGACCTCTTCAGAACCACTCGCTCACTCGTACAGCTATGAAAACAAAACATAGACATACCGGGACTGCACAATAACCCTTTTCAACAACTTTTCCACTCACTCGCTGAACCAAGTCAACACTTTACAAAAACATTGCGACTGCGCGATCACATATCCACTGATGAGCCACTCACTCACACAACCAATAATTTCACTTAAAGGACACAGCGTGACTATGCGAATAGGAAAAAAATAATAGCCTAATGACTTAGCACAATGTAAAACCCTTTTCAAGAGAAAAGACAAAGCCTTGAGAAAAATTAAGCGGGAAAAACCAATGTTTGAAAAATAAAAATTTTCAGGATACAGTCCCAACAATTTCAAATTACATTTGGAATAATTTAAATTGTTTATTCATGACATCGATAGGATTTTCTTTGGCTTCTTTTTGTTTCATTTGATCAACATCATAATCATGAGGGAGTTTGAGACCCGCTTGTGCTAGGTCTAAAAAGTACTTTTCCCTATCTCTATTCAACACTTTCTCCATAAGTATCATGAAGAATGGGATTTGCATGGCTTTGTTGGCCTTCTCATTAGTTTCCTCTTCATCATTAGGGTTAATATTTCCCCTATTGTTATTGTTATTTAACCCTTGGTTGTTAGGGTCCATTCCTCCTCCATTTTTATTATTGTTTAACCTTTGGTTGTTAGGGTCAACTCATCCTCCATTGTTACTACTATTAACCCCACCACCTCCATTGTTATTGATATCTTTGTTGACATGGTTAATTTGATTAGGGTCCATGTTTCAAAATGGGAAAGACATAGTTGGTTCTACCTCCTTTGTAGGTTCTCGTGTTGGTCTTGAAGAAGTGAAGGTATCGCTAGGAAAAGGAAGGTCCTGCCTTAGATATGAACCATCAGATTGCAGGGTATTCTTGATATAGTGAGATCAAGTAAAAACTAACATGGACATGAATTGCATAAAATCTTGGCTTTCTCTCACTTAAATTGATCAATCCCTTTAAATTTTGCAAAATGTCCAATAATGGGGATTCTAACCAGGTTGAACTTTTTAATAGTTAGAAAATCTAAAAGGGTACTCAAAACTGAAATCCAATTTTCTCCAAACCCTTGGGAAATATCCTCTATTTTCCCTTCTTTGTTTATGGGTGTCACTTCCTTGTGTGTAGGCATGATTTAACTCTTCACAGGTGTTAACTAGAATTTGTCTACGTGGCACTCTGCAGCTAGCAGGCGATGTTTTCTTGTTGGTAGGTGTTGTTTTAAATCTTCCAAGCATCACTTTCTAGTGACTTACATAGTGTTTTAATGCTTCCAGGCGTCGTTTCAATGTTTTAGGCACCACAAAACTTGCTGTAGGTGTCACTTAAATGGTTATACGCGTCATTTTGCAGATAAAAGTTGTTTTTCACTATTATTTAGATTTTTAACAGTTTAAGGTTATGATCAGATCTACCAGATTATATTCTTTCTTGAAAAAGTAAATAAAAATGCAACACACACATCAAGTTTGTATCGTATCCCTAAAACAACACTACATGTATGTTCTCGGCCATTTTAACAAGTATAGCACAAGAATAGATTCCAAACAATCTACCTAGATTCAGATTTGACTTTTAAATATTTTGGCTCTAAAAGGTAGCATCCTACTTAACAAGGATTTACTTAACACCTCGATGTTATAAACTATGTCAAGTTATTTTACCCCCTTGCAAGCTTCCCACACACAAAAAAGTACAATTTTGCATAATCCTGAAGGACTACTCGAGGAAGTGAAGATAACTTGCACACAATTTAGTCACTACAACCCATTAAAGAAGAGTGCATTTGTTTATACTTGGTCAGATAGTATTGCGACTTAAGTGATTGTCTCATACTTTGGGTCATTCCTTCAAACACTTCAAACACTTTTTTCTTTTTCAACCTCTTGACAAGGAGGTTCTTAGAAATTGAAATGTGTGGTTAATTTTCCTCCCTTTCTTTCTACCACCCTAAACTCAACAGGTTTGGCTTTTTGATCAACTTTGAAAAGATGAGAGCATATGCCTAATGTTTTGTTCAAGATGGAAAATAATAGGGCGTCCCTAATTATAATAGGTATAAATGAATTTCCACAAGTTAAGGGAAAACAATCTTGTTTTGAAAAGTACCTCTTTTGAAGCTAGCAAATCCTAGGTTCTTTTTTGAGGTTTTTATGTTTTTTTTTCTTACTCACCTAGTGGCGATAGTTCCCACTCCGGCTCCACCAATAAGTCTATCAACACAAAGGAACAAAGTGAAGAAAAAATTGAAATGGAATTGAAAATGCAACTAAGTTCTTTTGATCAAATTTACCAAAAATCAAACTTAAGAACTCAAAGCATAAAATCAATTAAGAGTAGGAAACATCTTGTATGCACTACTAACTTTTATGTAATTCTCATACAAGTGTTCTTCTAACTCTAAATTTTCCAAAATATTTGCACTATGAATTTGTTTAGAGTATTTGGTCAAGATCCTTACCTCTTTGTTTGTCCTTGTAACCCTCACCCCTGGTTTCTGTACTTTTAGGTGCTTTTTGTTAGAGTAATCATTAGTTTTCTTATTAATTAAATCATGTTGATTAAATTAGTTAAGTCATTACTCTTTAGTGCTTAAGATTTCTCTTAGGTGCATTAATAATTAATTCTTTTATTAATTATTAATGTGCAACCTAGCTTTTACCTTTTAGGGTTTTGTTCACCTTTTTAAGGTTGAACTTTGTAATTGTTGTCAATTAATTCAGATTATAATTTCGCTCTCATTTCTTGAGCAACTTCTGAGTTCTTCTCTCTCCTTCTTCTTGATTCTTCCAGTGACAGGTTATTTTGCATGCAGGTTTCTTGGTGTTCTGTGGATTTGTATCTCTCAAATCCCACATGGTATCAGAGCCACACTGCTGCTGCCTGGTCTGGTGTTTGTGAAGTAGTGTTTCAAGGGAAAAAACCACAGCTTTTATAGGGTTTCTTCTTCAATCTAGAAGAGACTCTTTTTTCTAGAGCATATTGATAAAAAAAGGACACCACCATCGCGCTCAAAAGGCCTGGGAGAGTCATTTTTCATATAAATTTTGCCATTTTTGGTCACAGTAGCCTCTGGGAAAAAATTTCTCTCTGGCTCAAATTTTGACGTGAAAATAATAAAAAAAAAACACAGTTCAAATTGCGACACAAAATAGTTCATAGGCCTCAAAGAACAGCTTATACATGAGGTTTCCTGAGTTAGAGGTGACGCTTTACACTCGCAGGCATCACACTTTATCTCACAGGCGGTAGAAGAATTTAAAACAGAATTATAAGGAATTTTGTAGGCGTTACTTCTCTTCTAGAAGGCGTCATTAGATTCTTCATAGGCGTCATTTCTCCTGCAATATGAAATGTTAGCACAAAAATGAAGGAAAAACACACAAAAATTAAAAGAAATGAAGATTTGAGGCTTAAAGCCCTATGGTGGGCACCATTTGTGTGTGAATGAATTACACCTTCATGAAATTAGTTTATTTAACTACAATTCTATGGAACAATAATGGAAATTTAAGATAATAATTACAATTAAATCAATAAGCATCCCATGGCTCTCTATCTAAGCATCTTGATAAAGCTCTCAGCCTTAATCTCTATCAATGACAGTCCTAGAACGAGAATTTGATGAAGATAAATGCCTAAATATAGTTCAATTCTCTCAAATTATGATTATATTGGATCCAAATGCACTCAAAATGATCTAAATTATGCTAAAATACTATGATAATCTCTCAATTATGCTCAAATTGCTATGAAAATTACAAGAGGTTTGATTCTTTGCAGTCAAATTTTTAGGATCTCTAATGCTCTCAAAATGGCTTCTATTTATAGGATTTTCCCAAGTGTAGGGGTAGAGTTAATTGATCATAGTTAAGCCATGGTTGAGTGAGAGGCTTTCAAATGGTTTCAAATGGGGGGACAATTTAAATGCCTATCTCAAAGGTTGGGACAAAGGGACAAATTTGAGTGATTGAGATTGAAAGTTCAAGATGAGTGATCCATGTGCTTTGTGTTCTCAATTCTCATTGGTTGCTAAAATTTATGTTAAAAGATATTAGGATTATTTAATTCAATCAATTAATTAAATTATCCATGTAGGGATGATTAGGTTCAATTTGATTTTTGATTTAAACTATTGAATTAATTGATTAAAATCAATTATATAATTTTGATTATCCTTTTTAGGCTTATATTTGATTATTTGATGTTATGGTTAATTAATCCTTTGATTTAAATTGATTTTGTCCAATTTGATTGATAAATGTCCATTTGATTTGATTTTGATCCATTTTGATGCAATTTGATGAGATTAGGAGCAATTTGATAAAAAAATGCAGACTTGCTTGATTAGAGAACACTTGGTCAATTTTAGGAAAGCATCTGTTTGTATTGTAGGCCAATAATACAAGATTATTAAAATATTTATAGCTAAATTCAAGCCACTAGAATGAGCACTGCAAATACCCTCATGTACTTCTAATATAATCATTTGTGATTTGTTCGAGTTTAGACATTTGAGGAGGGTTCCATCTAGACTACATTAGTAAAGTGTGTTAGCTATGATACTATATCAGGAGGCTTGCCTTATCAAGGACATAATTTGGTTCCATGACAAGTCATATTTTGTTATGTTGTTGATGCATTCAAAACTTAGTTTGTAGGACCTTGGAATGGAATCTCCTTGGGGAGTGATAAAGACTATACCAACGTGAGATCCCTTTTGTGTGTGAGAACCATCAAAGTATAATTTCCACTATTTTTATTCCTCAAGGGAAAACATGCTTTCATCTAGAAACTCTATCAACATCGAATAACTAGAATATAATGGTACATCCACCAGTTCGTTGGTGATAGCTTGTGCTTTAATTTATTTTCTATCCATGGAATCAATGTGAAAATGAATAAGAATCATGACCCATTTGGTGATTCGCCTTGTTAATGTAGCTTTACTCAATAGGTATTTTAACAGTTCAATTTTTTCTATGAAGACCATCTTGTGGCTCAACATGTAATGTCTGAGCTTTTGGGAAGAAAAAACTAGAGCAAGACATGCCCTTTCAATTGCTGTATAGTTTAGTTTATAAGCCACAACTGTTCGATTGATATAATAGATGGCTCTTTTTTTTCCTTCTAAATCATTTTGTGCTAACAATGACCCCAGTGAGTACTCTATAGATGATATGTATAACAATAGGAGATAATCTAGAATGGGCACCATTAGGACCGGTGTCAAGAGAAGATAATCCTTTAATATTTGAAAAGTACTTTGGCAGTTTTGTATCCATGCAAATTTTTTATCCTTATGTAGGATGAATCACCTTATTGATTGTATCCTGCCTTGTAGACTTCCTAGGTTATTCAAAGTTTTTGGTGCAGGCGTATTAATAATTTCTTGAACTTTTTTGGGATCAATCTCTATTCCTTTGTGGGAGACAATGAATCCCAAAAAATTTCATGATGTGACCAAAAGACACACTTCTTTGGGTTCAACCGTACCTTGTACTCTTGGAGTCTGTCAAAGATTGGCCCTAATACTGATAGATGTAGATTCCTCTCTAGGGATTTTGCCAATATGTCATCAACATAGCCTTCTATTTTTATATGCATCATTTCATCTAAATCTTCTTTCGAGAGATCATTCATGAGTTTCTTGCACAATCTGTTGAGGGGGCGTCATTTACCTCATTGTCACATTGTTCCCCCTAGGGCATACACGGGTATAGTTTTTATTATTCTTTGAAACAACACCTAAGAAAGCATTGTATCAAAGAGGGAAAAAAATGTAGACACTTAAAAATGACCTATTGCTCTAATGCAATGATATTACTAATATTCCTTTTTAATTTATTTAATAATATTTGTTACTTAATAAATTGTATCTTTCTACTATATTCTAAGATCAAAATCATCATTTCTCTTTATTTCCACAATTAAAGTGATTTTAATTAATTATCTTAATTATTAATCGTCCAATCAATATTTCATCACCAAATTATCTCCAAAATAATTAAACATTGTTTAATTATTCTCTATCTTATTATAATTAATTAAATAACATATTTAATTAATATTCCCCTTATTTTTATTACATTTATGTAATAATTAAATAAATTTCCCCTCTCATGATTAAATAGATTATATTTATTTAATTATACTAATAATTCCTCTCATAAATAAATAAGTAATTATTTATTGATAAATATCTCCACGTCTTCAAGTAAATAATTTATTATTTATTTAAATCATATTTATCCTCCTGAATCCTAACTCACACTCACTTTGAGTTAGCTTCTCAATCACAACTCTTGTCTCCACAATTCTCTCTCCTAACTACTCAATCCAGATTGTTAATTGTAATCTTACCACATAGAAGATTGATCAATAACAATTAGTACGAAAAACTCCAATAATCAAATGAGGAAATGATGATAAAGAGATGCATAAATGATCAAATAATGAAATCCATTTCAACAAACGTAAATACAAACCAGTAATATTCCTCCTTTTTTGTTCTCCTTTTTGATGTAATGTAGGCTCTGAGAATGAGTGATTGATGTGCCAGCATAAGAGTTTGAAGCGGGTGTGGTTGCCAAAATTAAGTGTCTGGCTCTCCATTTATAAGATTTTATGGGTTTCAACAAAGAATCCATGATTCGAGGGTTGATTGACTACGATTGAGGAGTTGAACTCAAAGTGAGTGGAAGTACAACTCTGCTTGATTGACATGATTGGGGGATTTATTGACCTGTCAGCGAATAAATTTGAGAGATGAATTGAATAGACTCGTGAGTTAAAAATGTTATCGGTGAGATGATTGATTGCATGTATTAGAAGACTGAATTTACTAGAGACGTAACTGAGTGTTGGGGGGAGGAATTAAAAAGGTGGATTGAATAGTTAGGAGAGCGAACTATGGAGTCAAGAGTTGTGATTGAGAAACTAACTCAAAGTGAGAGTGAGTTAAGATTTAGGAGGATAAATATGATTTAAATAAATAATAAATTATTTATTTGCACATGTGGGGATATTTTATAAATAAATAATTACTTATTTATTTATGAGAGGAATTATTAGTTTAATTAAATAAATATCATTTATTTTATTTTTTATTTTTTATTTTTTATTTTTTTATACGTAATCAGCTGAAGCCTAAGAGTATTATTATTATTATTATTATTATTATTAAGTTGATTAGATTCAAACCCAAGACCTCCCAATTAAGAGGCTCATAGTTTGCCACTATGTTGTAGGCTTCTGCCTATAAATATCATTTATATAATCACGAGATAGAATTTGATTTTATTATTACATAAATATAATATTTAGTGAAGGGGGAACATTAATTAAATCTGATTATTTAATTTATTATAAGATGACAAGGAATAATGAAATAATGTTTAATTATTTAATTATTTTTTATATACGAATGGGTGATGAAATATTGATTAGACGTTGACTAATTAATGTAATTAATTAAAATTACTTAATTAATAAATTATAGGAAAATTATGATTTTAACTTTGGAATATAGAAGAATAATGCATATTAATTAAATAATAAATCTTACATAGTAATTGAGGATGAATGTTAGTAATATTATTGCGTTAGAGCAATATGCCATTTTTTAGCATCTGCAATTATTTGAGAAAGCTAAATTCATTTTCAAACATAACATATCAAAGTTATATACTAAATTTGAAGTTTATTTTATTTTTTAAAATATTAATAAAATAGCATAATTCTAATTAATTAATAAAAAAAATTATATTTATATTTATTAATAAATAAGATTTATTAATTTTATATTTATTTAAATAATATTTATTTGGGAAATAATTGACATTGATTTTTTGTTTTGGCCAAACCCTAGTGCTCTAGGAGGTCTTTTGTGACACGAAGGCCTTCTAGTCCTCTCGCCTATATGGTTGTCACCCGTTTTATGAGTTATTCTACTATGGGATTGGATGTAGGCGGTGGGGAGAAGGGAGAAGTTGCAGCAGGGGCAAGGGTCATGTTTCAAAGTCATTCAAATAGGCGGTTGAAGGAGAAAATTCTACCTTGATCAGCGCCAAGTTCCTCATGTGAAGTCCATTAGCAGACGACAATATTTGTAGTGTAGAACACGAGAGATTTGAAGGTAAGGTTCTCTCTACTAGAAACCTCATCATTTTCTCTAATCAACAAACCTGTTTTGCATAGAGCATGAGCTAGGTGGACATAGGAATAGTGCTATTTTTTTTGCTGCTCTGGATATTTCTAATCTTCTTCTAAGAAATTTTCTTAATGAATGGACTCACAAATTTTGGGAAAAAAACTTGGATTAAATTTTCCCTACTTTTGAATGATACATAAAGGTTTATTTCTCGTCTTCTTTTGTGACCCAAAAGCACAAAAAAAGTTTGTTGAAAAACATTTTTAGAGTGTAGGACCCTCATAATTTAGGATGATTCCCTTGTCCATGGAGGTTGTGCATAATGAAGTTATCACCCTATCTAGGCCTAGATGGCTCACAATTCAAAAGCTTCCACCATTTCTATGGAACTTGATCCCTCAAGCCCTGGATCCTATTGGGAAAGTATTGAGAATGGAAAACTTGAACACCCTCATTCCTAACACTAACGCCTGGGTTCTTGTCTTTATCAATCCAAGTATTGATCTTCCCAAGAAAATTTGTTTTGACATCAAGGATAGCCCTATTTTCTTCCCTATAATTTCATTAGGGGGAATTAATGCATGCTACCTATGCCAAAAGGAAGGACATAAGAGAAAATATTATCTGCTGAAAAAAAAAAAAAAAAAAAAAGAACACAATTTCCAGACTTGCAACCCCAGTGACTTCCCAATCATAGAAAATAAACCTATTATGGAATCTCAAAACTGCAAGGAGTAGACACTAAAGGTGCATGATGGAGATAAACTTAAATCCTCTCTTGATGCCCTTAAATTCAACTTCACCTAGCGCAAGCATCACCCTAGTAAGAAGTCTAAATTCTTAGCCCTTGGTAATCTCCCTAAGCCATCACCCTGGACTCTTGGCCTTAATACCCTAAAAATTAAATATAGAATGAATAATGCTCGGCAGTTTGCAATTAAAAAATTCAAATCTAAAGATAAGGTACCTTAAGATGGAAATGAATCTGTACCTAAACATTCCCCCATTGATGAGGGCTCACCTAGTATTCCTATCCCTCACCACCCCCCGTTGTCTAATAAATCTTCACTAGAAGATACCCCACCTGCAAAGGTAGTCCCAAGTCTTGAGGCAAGGGGGATAGCATCTATAAGGGTAATACTAATTCATCCATTGAGAGGGAGGTTGATGACTTTACCAATCTAGTTATCAAAGATCTAAAACTGCACAATTAATCCCTGATTATTATTCCATACCCTCCGCCTATGCCTCCCCCCACTTCACGGGGACAAAAGATAATTGAAGGGGAAAGAAACCAAAGGTCTACAATTGTTGGAATCCGGAGGGTAGTGGAGGAGAGGGATGTAGATGATCCTGCATCAATAGGAGATGGAACTAAAGAGGGAATGGATGATGTTGAGAAAGGTCAACCTGAAGGTAGGAAGGATGCAAAACCCTTCATCTTTAGTGCTTCTATAAAGAGGAGGGATAAATATTACAAGAGTGGTAGCAAGGATAGTAAGGAATCAAGGAAGGAAGAGGAGGGGCCTAAGAAGAGGAAAAGAGGAAGACCCCCTCTTACTAGTGGTAATAGAAAACTAGCTAAGATGCAGAGATGCAATCTCTCAGAGTGCTTTAAGGGGTTCATGTCCCCCATGGATACTATCAACTAGGTGTTTTTAATGATGTTTAAGTGTGCATCTTGGAATATGAGAGGTCTTGAATCCCGTGATAGGAAATACATTATTAAAAGGTTCCTTAGAATGATGGGAGATATTGATATTCTATTTCTTCAAGAAACCAAGGTAGTAGGATTCAGTTTAGATATAGCACTAAAATTTATCTAGAAAGATGTTGACTCCTTCTCTTCAGCCCACACTAGAGCCAAAGGTGGAACCTCCATACTGGTAGGACCAAAATGGAGAAACTGGTTAGGCATTGGGGGATATCCCCTTGTAATAGAGCAGTTTGGATCAAGTTCGGGATAAAAGATAAGGAGGTTGGGGTCTATTCAGTCTATGCTCCCAATGAAAAAGTGGATAAAATTATGTTATGGAATTCAATGTGTGGACTAGATGATATCCCCTAGGTCATTGTTGGAGATTTAAAAATGGTTGAGAGGACGCAAGACAAATGTGGGGGGTTGAAATTTGAATGGAAAGATGAGAAAATGTTTTTTCAGAATAAAATGATATGCAAGTTAAATCTCATTGACCCACTGGCCAATAAGAAATTAGAAGGGTATGTGCAAGAAGTTGGGTCCTGATTCAGTGGAAGTCTTGTGGACTTGAAAAATACCGCTAGAAACAAGCACCCATTTTGAAAAGAATGGGTACCCGATTTAGGCTCGGATGCCCGATCCATAAATTCAAGAAATGAGTGCCCATTTTTTTAAAATGGGTGACAGTCTTTCAAAATAGGTACCTATTTTTTCAAAACGGGTACTTGTTTAAAAATAGGTGCCCATTTCTAATTTTTTTTTTTTGTTTTAAATTATGCCTAGAAACTCATTTTTATATGTTGATTTATTGTATTTAAGAAATGGTTACACATTTTTAAACATGTACTCATTTTTTAAAATTTGAGTTTTCAATCCACCCTTTGCATTGGATTTCAGTTTAGGATAGGCTTCGTTGGACCAAGCCTATGCTTTCCTCCAAAATAATTGCTACGACAATGGAATACCTGATTTCTACCTTGAGGTAATTTTTTCAAGGCCTTCCTAATCAATTTTTTTGATAAAATAAAAACCCATTAGAGTTCTTATTGTCCTGATTTCAAAAATATAAATTTCATAGTGATATGATCTACTTTACTATTTTCTCACTATTTATTAATAAAAAGTGGTACCTAAACTTAAAATAGTGAGGTTCACTAGTACATTAATAAATTTTTTATTTTGACATTTTTTTGAAAATAAGTTATATGGTATCAGGGTGTGTGCAACAAGTTGTGACCCAAACAAGTGGACACATGTTTTAAAAAAATCAAATTTCACATATCCCGATTGGGTTATTGAAATTTTGAAATTGTAATAGGCTTGGTAACCAAGCCTAGACAATATTATTAAAAAAGTCTATCTTTCTAATAACCTGATCACGTTATTGATGTTTCTACAAACCCAGTCGGGTTATTGATGTTTCTAATAACCCAGTCGGGTTATTGATGTTTCTAATAACCTGATCAGGTTATTAGAAACATATTATATTTTCTAAAGCCCATGGCTTAGGCAATTTCCAATGCCTAAACCACAGAGAAGAAGAGTGAAGGAGGGAAAAAATACATCAGAACCTTATCATGCTTTGAAGAAAACAATGTTTCTTCAACAAATTCCACATTTTCAAGCAATGGCACCCCATAACAAAGGTGAGCTTAATTATATTTATTTTTTTGTTGTTTTTTTTTTCATTTGTAATCAAATTAGGTTATGTTATTGATTTTTTGTTTTGTTTTATTAATTTCATATCAGATTCATCAAACAACCCAAGAAGAGGAAAAAGAAATGAAATACCACCCCTCGTAAACCCTCCTCAAAATTCTCCTTGTCCACCACTATCGCCACCCGTAAACCCTACTCAAAATTATTCTTGTCCACAACCACTGCCACCCGTAGACCCTCCACATGTGTCATTAGATCATGTAAATGCAAGACAGGAGGACCTCGTGCAATGCCTTAACCAAAATATTGCACAAATTAATATATTAGTGAATAGGTTGAAGGCTTTTGGTCTTCAGCATCACTCTACCCTCGCCACTAGATTAGAAAAAATGTCCAATAGCGCAAATGAGGTGTCTCAAGAGGTGAAAAAATGGGGTTCATGGAGGGATAGGTGTCATACATATTATTTTGATGGTTTATCATATGAGGATGTGAAAATAAAAGGCATAAAAAAATGTGAAATATGTGCCCTTTTTACCGATCCTAATACTAGCAATTCCCTAGAAGGTAATACAAAATGGTTTCCTATACATTAGTGTGCTCAGAGGGGGTGCCTTTATATTTTTTGAGGAAGCTACACTATGATTTTATCCTCAGTGAGAAGCCAAATTACTTTGACTTTCGTGAGTTCCAGGGTAGAGGGAGAGGCTCTGTGAAAGATAGACTTGGGGAACATAGGATAACCCAAACACAAGAGAGGAGGAGTGCTGTGAGAAAAAATCTCATTCATGTTGTGTTCCCAGTAGTGGTGAAGGATTGTATGGATATATAGACTCTTCATGTAGCTGCATCATTGACTGATGTCATTATTCAGCATGGCACTCTATTAGTTGGAGAGGATAAATCAATGCCTGTGCCACCTCCATCTTATTTCAAATGGGCCATTAGGATCATCCCATCCCATGCCAGCTACATATTCATTATATGTACCATTAGGATCATCTCATCTCGTGCTAGCTCCATTATCATCAGATATAGTTCTAGGGACAACCCAGGCCATTGAGCATATCTGCATCAATTGTAATGGTTTATGTGATGGGGTAGATAGTCAGGCGAGTGCAGATGGTTTGACATCCCATTCATGTGTACATTGTAGGAGAAGATGTTAGGCATAAACTACTGAGGATATGGCCCTAACAGATGATCTGTTGTCAATGGTCTATGGTACAGAACTGACACTAGTTTGTTTAAATTTGTGTTTTAACATGCTTTTTTAATTAATTACCTAAATCTATTAAAAGTAAATAAATTTTTATTTTTAGAAGAATCTAAATTGATACATGAATAATATGCATTTCAGGGTGTATCTAGTGGTAGGAGAATAGGTCAAGGAGTGCTCGTTCTAGTAGACGTTGACGAGTAGCTCAAACACCTGAGGTAACTTAGTGTGGTCAAAGAATTAGTGTATGTTTGTTTTCTATTGCTTTATGGTCAAATAATTTTTTCTAATGAAACAAAACTCAAGGAATTCATAAAAGGATGGTACTCCCTCAAGGAATTAGGTTGAACACAAAGGCTTCAAGAGAGATCCCTAGCTTTTGGACAAGTTCACTTCCTTATCCTGCCATCATGACTCAAACTGATTTCAACTCCTGCCCTCTATCCTTGGAATCAATTCAACCAATTCTCAACTCATACATAGACTCATACCCCAAAAAATCACTTATTGGCTTTTGATCAACCTTGAACATCATCTGAAACATCCAACCATCATTCTTTTACTCTTATTTCTTGTTCAAAATTATGAATACAATCTCTGATTGTTCATTGATTGTGAATGTCCTCAATCCTTCAATACACCTCCATGGCCTTGTCAAGAATCCTAAAATATAACTTCTAAGACACCCCAAGAACCCCTCAACTTATCACAAGGTACTTACCCTATCGCTCAAAGCACATTCACTTGCTAGTTCAGTAAACTCTACTCTCTGGCATTTCACTGTCATACTAGGATAGTCCTCATACACTAGTCTATATTTTCACCATAGACAAGAACCAATCTACACCCTAGGTTCATAAGAACCCCAAATATTTTCATCACTTCCCATACCACCTACTTTCAACCTAAAAGCACTCCAAATTCCCCCATGCTAAGGGAAAACACACTAAAAAATACTCACTACCAAGCTACAACAGTCCTATTACCTACTACAAAATTGATCCTAACCTCTGACCTCCATGAATACAATCTTGACCATCCTTCTCTAACCGTAACTTCAAAATTGTTAAAGAATAATCTTGTGTGTGAAAGAATATAATTTTTTTATATTGTAATAATATTTTGTAAAATTTGTTTATAAACGTGTGATAATAGAGTTGTGAAGCATAAGCATTTGTGGAATTCAAGTGAATCATAATCTTCATTGTAAACTATTGCTTATAAATTTATTTGGTGTTTTATAGGGATTTTTCAGGGGCTCAAAATTTTGAGATTGATGATGTCACCCTTTTTGCCATTGACTTTGGCTTACAGAGCTATGTGGTATCATATTTTGCACACCTCTTTTTTATAGTTTTAATTGAACCCATGCAGTATCATATTATTTCTCTTATGTTAATTTTGTTTTTGTTAGCCTACCCCACCAAGCTTGAGGTCATTAGGAAAGAGGAAGAAATCATTTGGGACATTGAAACAAAAAAGGTAATTAAGTCCAATTTAAGTATATTTGTTGAAATGTATTATGAACATTTCAATGTAGTTTATATTGATGAATGCACTTGACTTATTTATTATATACATGTATAATCAATCGGGTTTTACTGAACTAATTAATGCCCCAGAAACTATCGTTGTTCAGGAGAGGATGGAGGTAACATCTTTTCATATTGACTTTCAATTACATTCTTGTTTGTTCAAAATATTTTAGAAATCCTGTTCCTCTATTAGTATGTCATTTGCTATGAATTTTCATACAAGAATTGGTCATAGTTGTCTCAGATGAGGTGAACCATTCTCCACTTCCTATGGATCCCTTGCCTTGTACAGGAGATCTAGCTGTGGTATGCATTTTATTTTTAGTCCATGCATTTTTTTATTTTTTAGTATTTCTTGTTTATAATATGTATTTATTTTTTTATTTTTTTTCTATTATTGGACCCTTCACCACTGCCCGTCCTTCCTCTACCTTTCCATTTTTATAGGAGTCCCTCTCTCCCACAACATAGCCCATTTCATTTATCATTGAGCCAAAGCATAAGAGATCTAGTTTAGGCTTCGGTATGCATTTGTATTATCTAGTGTATACATTATTTGCATTATCTAGTATTTCTCAACTATAACATCTTTTCTATTTTACCATACAGGAAAAGGTTCAAACTGATTCATCAATGATTTTGGCTCCCTCCAGTGTAGGAGTTCCAACTCATGTTGTGGTATGCATTTTCTTTTTAGTCCATGCATTTTTTACTTTTTAGTATTTCTTGTTTATAACATGTATTTTGTATTATTTATTTTTCCTATTATAGGACCCTTCACCATTGCCCGTCTTTCCTCTACCTTGCCATTTTTCTAGGAGTCCCTCTCACCCACGACAGAGCCCATTTAGTTTATCATTCAGCCCAAGCATAGGATAAAGAGGTGAGGTAATCAATAATTCAACTATCAACAAATTACAGCCCAATATTTATTTATTTTGATATTATTTTGAGATAAGATATATGGCTTAGCAGTTGAATTGTTCTTGTGCAGAGACTTAGTGACCCAAGTGATACTGTGAAGAAGATCAATTTTGATGATCCACCACAATCATAGATATATCGAGACATTGTATAGATCTAGTTTTGGTCATTGAATGACCATAATTTGTGTGTGTGTGTGTGTGTGTGTGTGTGTGTGTGTGTGTGTGTGTGTGTGACATTTGTACATTATATATATCTACATGGACATAATTGTTGTCACTTTTTTGTAACTCTATTATGGATTTGGCATGTACACCATGTATTGATATGTACACTATTATTGTTCATTTTGTTATATATGAAAATTCAAATTTGATCCTTGAATTTGTGGGTTGGATGTTTATGCCTTAAGTGTATTCTTGTTTCACATGACTTGTGTATATGCATGTGTGTTTCTATAAATTATTGTACTTGTGTGTGTACTTCATGTATATTCATGTATATGATTCATAACCTAAATTCATTTGTATGACCTACGTGAATGACTTAAGTGAATTCATGTCTATGCTTCATAATGTATGTACTACATGGTTGCTCCAGGACATAAGCAATTTTATGATTTAAGTGAATTAATGCTTGATGTGATACATTGTATTTAGGTGCATCTTTCATGGTCTATATGTATGCACTCCATGACTTAAGTGAATTTATGTTTTTTGTTGTAAGTTTTTTTTGACTAAAATACATAGTATGAGAGTTTGGTTTATGTTCTTGGACAGCAGTGAAAACTTTAGTGGTGATTATTCGCCATTTGGAAAATGTTGCATGTCGACGGTCCTAGAATTGGAGAATATTTTTCATAGATTGGATTGAACCTATCGCCCAAATTTTATTAATATTGGGTCCAAATCCCGAGCCCATCGCCCATCATTTTATTTAATTTTTCTATTTCTTACACATTATCGCCAATGAAATATAAATTTTGGTCCCCATAAATTTAAAACATTCGCCTATAATTTCTACGTGACCCCAAATCAACGGCCTATATTGGCCAATCATTTTATACATATTTATTTATAGGCGGCCCCAAATTCACTTGGAATTTTACGGATGTGTGTCTCTAATCGACATAATTTAGCCAACTTTATTAATCATGCGATGGTATTGGACGACCCATAATCGCCTCATAAATAAAAAAAGACATGTTATAATTACATAGGATTCGCCAAATATTTGTATACCTAATACCTCTTGTCAAATTTTCCAAATAAGGATTAGTATAAAAATATTTGGATATCTCTATGACATCTCTACATTTGATCGATAGCGAAGTTTCAGACTATTGAGTGCAACTATATACTGCATTGGCGAGTTGCGACTACATTGCTGCATTTTAATTTGAGGCAGAGGTAAGTGATACTTATTCTATAACTCTGTGATTTTGAGTTCATTTACATTATTTCGGAATAGGTTTGCAAAAATGGGTTTTCTTTTCCCTTTCAGTCTGAAATACACTGCACGTCATTGATATGTGCTCATCGAACGGTTGCTGGCACTGTCGCACTATTGTGGGTCGCATTAAATTTTGGCTTGTCATTTGATGTCACTAGGACATGTGTGAGTGTCACTTAATCATTTTAAATTACAACTTCAGCTTATTAGTTATTACATTTAATAAATTTTATTAAATTTTTAGTTTTACAGTGTAGTCCGATTTAGATTTTAATTCAATTATTTCTATCTTGTAATCACACATAGATATGACACATTGGAAAATTAAAAATAGAAACTTTCTTTGGACTGATAAAGAAACTTAATCATTTAGTCTTCAGATTTAAAAATGGAAGTACTAATCCATCGCTTAAGCATATACTTAAATGTCTAATACACAGGTAAAGAAACTAATTAAAATATGGTAATCACAGAGAAGTCTAAGAATCATTTTTTGTACTCATAAAAAGAAAATTGAAACGAACTTGGAAAATTTTTATTATTTTTTTTTTCATAAAATTACATCGTACAGTAAAAATAGAAACCTACTAGGAAAATTCTTATCGGTATAAAAAAAGTGAAACTTTGCATGTCCATTGTAAAAAGACTAGGGTAACAGGAATGGGTAACCGGTAAACTAGGGAATCAGGGATCTTCATCTTCCCTTTTGTTTGAGTAGAATTTTCTAGAGAGGATAGTCAATGAGAATTCATCAAGCCATGTGTAGTCTGACTCATTGAATTCATCAAGGTAAAACCATTTCAGGAGAAAATCCCTCCCAAGCCGTGCCGATTTCTTGTGTCGCGTTAGTTGCTCATCATTGAGGTTCAATAGAAAGGGTTGTCTGGCAACATTTCTGCCTGACACAAACAACTTATGTATATCTCTTGGCCAAGGGAACCCCACCCCTAAGTCTGCAAAAAATAATATTGACATCATCCTTCAGGAATTTCTCTTTAAAACCCTTCTTCAATAGCATCAGCATATCCACCTTCTATCCTCTGAGGTCGAGGAGAGACACAAAAAACTAGGATGTAATGTCCGTGTAGATGTGGTATCTGTCAAAATTATCAAGGAACTCTCAATCCAATAGCATCAACACAACATTTTTTATAAAAGCATCGCCACCAACCTCCCTACAAATGGAAGTGAGGATTTCTTCTGAGACATTGCCCAAAAAGGACCTCTAGTCATCTGGGGATGTGCATCTCAAATGGATTGGTGCATCCATCTTTAAATCTTGAAAGCCTAAAGACCTAAAAACCTAAACCTTAAAACCAAAGGAAAAATTTCCACCACCGGCAGCTCTGACTCTTAATATACCAAAATAAAAATGAAGAATAAAGAAGCTAGATTGTCTATAAATAGCCCAGACCCCTTGATTGATAGTAGTGATCACGGATACTCAGCAATTAATAATTATTCTTTCTTTTATCGTATTTAATGAAATTTCCATAAATTCATTATGCGTATTATGCATGTGAGAGATTTAAATCATCTATCCTTAATCTTTCATATCTAAATGTAAATCTTTCCCATAAATGCATGTGTACTATCCACAGTTAAAGATGGCAGTTAAAGAATGTCACTGACAAGGCATTTATTTCTTTTCGAGTTACGAGTTACAAGTTGCAGATGCACTATCCAGCATCCACATCAAAAAATAATCAGTAGTAATTAATGATCATGGTTATGGTGCACTTTTTAAGGCTTGATACGTGTCATCATTTCCAGTGACTTCCTACATAAGTTAGTTTTCTTCCAAAATTTGGCACAAAATTAAATTTTAGCCATTGCTCTAGGATGATCAAATGGTCTCAAATAATAAATTTAACAATATCTAATTAGGTTATGTGTCCAATGTGTGATCATTTATATTCGCAAGAGATAAAAGCGATATTCACTGGACGTTGCATTAACTACAATGTTACGTGTCATTATTCCAATGACTTCTTGGAGAACTTTGTTTCCTTCTTGAAATTGGGCCAAAATTAAAATTCAGCCATTGATCTAGGATAATCAAATGGTCTCAAATAAGACATTTAATATTAGTTGGTGTTGGCCCACATGACGCATTGACGAGTCCCATCTTTTGCAAATTGCCAAATAAAATATTTATTTTTCCCATAATTAACGATAGATTAGCCAATAAAATAAATATATTTTCAAACGACACATAAAAATCGCCAATACAAATTTTTTTTTTACCTTCACAAGAAAATAATTCACCTCATATATTATATATTTTCCCCCACATTAATTTATAATTTGCCAGGATTTTATGGAATTTTCATTCGGCAAGGAAAAAATTGCCTACGCCTTTATATTATTTTCCTAATTTGGAAAAACAATTTGCCATCATCATTAAAAAATTTCCCCTAAATTAATGTACGATTCACCAGGATTTTACATGTTTTCCTAGGAGGGCATTTCTTAAAGTTATCCTTGTTGGACAATGGATGTAGGGATGTTTTATGCGATTTTGAGCCTCTTGAGTAACTTCAAACACATAAGTTCCTTGGGTACACCTAGGAATTTATAGGGGTCTTTGGTGCAGGGAACCCAAGAAACACCAGTCATGGATAGGAGTCTTCATGAGGTCATCTTCACATATTTGTAATCATGTTTAGATCCTAGAGATCAACCATTCATTTTGATTAGATTGGTCTCATTGTAAAGTCAATCCATCAAAGGTGTCTTTATAAACCTAGGGTTGATTAGACTCATGACCTATGATAGGATAAGTAGGTTTGATGTTTTTAGTCTAATAAAGGTCCTACTATAGGATCTAAGGGTCTTTGAAGTCCTTTCAATAGGTCTAGAGGTTCTAATAGGAACATTTTGCAACATTGTCAAAATTTTCACAAATGTTGTCGAACAACTTTTAAAAGTTGCTATGTAACTTTTTCATTATTGTTGTTTCAAAACATTCATCGTAGGATCAAATAGTTAGCTCCATCAGCTCCAGTTGGCTGGGTAAATGCTAGGGGAGACCTTTTTTTGCTTGTGAAGCATCAAGAAAATTCGGGCGCAAGTCAGACCCAAGTGTTTCGAAGGTGCACTAAGCCAAATTGGGTAGCAATTTTTGGAGAGCCATACCGCAGACCTCGTGAGAGATATTAGAGATCCGTGAAGTGCACAAGGACCATCTTGGGAAGTTGTACAAGAACGTGGATGAGTTCTATGAGATTCCACTTGGATTCCATTTGGTGACCCGATCTTGGTTGGTACAAAAAGTTGCATTGTTGCTTAGTTGAGAGTTGCTCAATGGTGCATCTTTCAAACCGTTCGTTGTGGGAATGAAACATTTACTCCATCACCTCCATTTGGTCAGGTAAATGCTAGGAGAGACCTTTTTTTTCTTGCAAAACATCAAGAACATTCCGGTGCAAGTCAGACCCAAGTGTTCCCAAGGTGCACTAAGCCAAATTGGGAAGCGAGTTTTGGAGAGCCATACCTCAGAACTTGTGAGAGATATCAGATATCCATGAAGTGAAAAAGGACCATATTGGGAAGGCATAAAATAAAGTGTCTCATTTATGGGAGATTCCACTCAGATTCCATTGGTAACCTGATCTTGATTGCTGCAAAAAGTTGCATTGTTGCTCAGTTGAAAGTTTCTCAATGGTGCATCTTTCAAACCGTTCGTCATGGGACCAAACTGTCAGATCCATCAGCTCTAATTAGCCAGGTAAACACTATGAGATACCTTTTTGGCTTGCAAAGCATCAAGAATGTTCGAGCGCAAGTCAGACCCAAGTGTTCCCAAGGTCCACTAAGCTAAATTGGGCAGCAATATTTGGAGAGCCATATCTCAGACCTCGTGTGAAACATCAAAGATCTGTGAAGTGTAAAAGGACCATCTTGGGAAGGCCTACAAGCATGTGACTAATTTCTGGTAGATTCTACCTAGATTTCATTTGGCAACCTGATCTCGATTGGTGCAAAAAGTTTCATTGTTTCTCAGTTGAAAGTTTCTCAATCGTACATCTTTCAAACCGTTTATCGTGGGACCAAACCATCAGCTCCATAAACTCCATTTGGTTAGGTAAACACTAGGGGAGACCTTTTTTTTCTTGTGAGGAATCAAGAGCGTTCTGACGCAAGTCAGACCGAAGTGTTCCCAAGGTGCACTAAGCCAAATTGGGCAGTAATTTTTGGAGAGCCATATCTCAGACCTCGTGAGAGATATCAGAGATCTGTGATGTGCACAAGGACCATCTTGGGAAGGCCTCCAAGAATGTGTCTTAGTTCTAGGACTTTCCACTCATATTCCATTTGGTGACCCGATCTTGGTTGGTGCAAAAATTTGCATTATTGCTCAGTTGAAAGTTTCTCAATGGTGAATCTTTCAAACCATTCATCATAGGACCAAACCATAAGTTCCATCAGCTCTAGTTGGTTGGGTAAACACTAGGAGAGACCTTTTTAAATGCTAGGAGAGAGAGATAGAGAGAGAGAGAGAGAGAGAGAGAGAGAGAGAGATTGGGTTATGAGAACATAAAGGCTCAATGTTCTTATTTCCTCAGAACTTGATAGGGCTATGAGAACATAAAGCCTTAATGTTCCTAATTCCTCAGAACCCGATCGGGTTTTGAAAAACTAAGAACAAAGGAGGAGAGAGAGAGAGAGAGAGAGAGAGAGAGAGAGAGAGAGAGAGAGAGAGAGAGAGAGATATTATTCTTACTTCTTCACAACCCAAACATGTTTTGAACAAGTGAAAATTGTGCATTTTAATCTGCAGAACCTGATCGGGTTATGGAGGAGTTCAAAACATACTTTTTATTTTCAGAACCTGATCATTTTATTTGAAATTTAGAGACCCGATTAGGTTGTGGATTGGGAAGATGCTTGAAAAATGACCCAATGGCTTAGAGGCTCATTTTTCCCTTCATTTTTATTCTTTTAGACATTTTTTCTTCTTCTAAGATGAATTCTCGACTTTATCTTCATCAGGTTTGCAATTTGTCAATAGGGTAGCTCTATAATTTTCACCATAATCTCATACGTCTTCTTAAATTTATAACCATATAAATTTTTCTATTTTTCGACAACATTAGCATAGTAAACTTTAATTTTGTTTGCCAGTGTCTGGACAGTCCTCCAAGACATATGTGTACCATTTTTTTAATAACTTTTGATATACTTAACCAAATTACAAATAAATTGCATTTTATTCTATATACTTTTAAAAAAAAATCATTTTTGATTATTTTGATGCAAGTTATGCCCAGTGCACGAACAGGTACCAAAACGTCAGGATGCGGTCACTTCAAAAAATCACAAAAACAAATACACATCACAAAATTACAAAAAAGTACGTAACTTCTAGATCTTACTCTTACCTATCATCCTACCAAAGGGATTTGAAAAATACTAAATATAACTATATCTTTTGTACAGCGCACAGAAATAGCTATGTTATATTTTTTTGAAAAAATCAGGAACATTTTTTTGTGTGCGCAAGGTTTGACCCTCTTAATCTTATCGGTTTTTTCAAAAAAATAGTATTTTAGAAACTAGACTCAGAGTACTAAAATTTTTATTTTTTACACATCTTATTTTGAGTGCATGACCCTCAAATGTATGCTCCAAGTTGAGGTTTACCTAATTTTAGAAAAAATGTGTCCATTGATACCCCCCTTTTTGGTTCACAACTTGGTGCACATACCCATCAATCTAAATAGAAATTTATTGAAGATTAAATTTTTTTTTTGAAAAAATGTTAAATTTTCACCAAATTATAGTGGTCGTACAGAAGAGTTTTCAAAAATATACTTTAGAGTCAATTAATAATCAATAATAATAAATATTCAATTAAAAAATAATGGTCATCAATATTTGGTGTCTTAGGTATCTTTCTCCAGATGGATTCATAATTTTTTTTTTATTTAGGTCAAAATATGGTGGTCATACATGTTTGTGATATGGTCCTGAAATAAGCTTTTTTAAAACAGGGTTTTTAAACATGCCTCCTAAAAACAAATTTATATCATGTGGGTATTGGGTTAAATTATATATTTGAAAACTAGACTCTAAGCACTACATTTTTTATTAGTTAAGTTTTTTGAGATTCAATCTCTAAATGCCTCCAATTTTGACATCAGTTAGAAAAAAATTTGAAAAACAGGGAAAACGCTTCCACTTTTTGCCCAAAAGTGGGACTCAACTTATTGCAGCCACCCAGAATCGAAAGGGATATGGTTCTCTTGGTCTAAATTTTAGAAAGGGAACAAGAGGATATACTCAAGATTGGACCTGTTCTATTTCAATAAGGACCACTTGAGATGCCTTGGAGATGATAATGGGGAGACTATGAAAGTCATTGCGTTCTCCCTATCAGATCACCACCCCATTGTTGGTATTTTTTCAAACAATGACTCTCAACCTACCAAAAATTACAAAAAGGAAGGTTTCACACTAAACTGCCATCTCCTAAAAGATGAGCACATCCTGGTTGCAGAAAGAGTGATCAGTTGGTTCAATGAGGGTATTGTAAGGCATGAGGATGAGATTAGTAGATGGAACCAAAAAGTGAAATCATGGAAGAGCTTGTTCCAAACTGTGGGGAAGAAGAGAGCCAAGGATTAAAGGCATAAGGAATATAAGCTTAATGACTCCCTATGCATAGAACAAAAATCACTACATGACTCTCCCAGTGATTTGTAAGATATTAAAACCCTTGTGAACTCTAGGGATACCCTCAATAAACTCCAACATAAGAGGGTCCAAGGGGCTAGGATCAGAGAGAGACTTAACAACATAAACTTTGGAGATAGGGGTTCTAAATTTTTCTTTCAAGTTCTAAAGAAAAAGGAAGCAAGGGATAAAATTGATATCATTAAGGAAAATGATGTGATGCTTAACATTAAAGAAGATATATTCTTAATGTCTTTTCCTCATTCTACAAGAATTTTTTTACCACAGAGGACACATGGAAGAAGCAAGCTCTAGAGTTAGGAACAACATAACAAGGAGACTCTTAGAGGATGATGCTATGAGGCTGAATGGTAGGATTACACTAGCAGAGATTAACAAATGTTATCTCCAAGCTTGGTAATCAGAAATAACCCAAGCCAGATGGTATACCTATTGAATTCTTAAAAAAAAAGCATGAGTGGATAGGAGGGGAACTGTTGAAAATGTATGATGAGGCTATTGCAGGAGGATCTCTTGGACCTGAGATCAATGTTGGTCTGATTAAACTCATCCCTAAAGAATGAGATCGATCAATCATCAAGCATTGGAGACCCATCACCCTACTTAACGTCTCCTACAAAATTATTTCTAAGGTACTTTCTCTTAGGATTAAAAATACTCTGCCTAAGGTGATTAATAACACACAAACATGATTTGTTAACGACAGATACATACTGGAAAACTTGGTGACATGTTGGGAGACTATAGATTGGGAAAAAAATTCAGGGTAGAAGGTAGGCATGGTTCGTATAGACTATGAAAAATCATATGAATGATAGAATGGAAATTTATTTACACGATGCTTGATGCCCTTTAGATTTCCAGTAAAATTTTGTAGGATGTTATCCACCCTAATGGGAGGTGCTCAGGTTTGTTTGGAAGTTATTGGCTCCAGATCAAAACAATTTGAACTTTCACTTGATCACTTAGGAAAGGGTTTCTACTAACCCGTGCTCTATTTTTCATTGTGACTGACTCTATAGACTACTTATTAAGGTTCAACTCCACCTCTCCTAGAGTCAATGGAGTTGTTCTCCTGAATAAAGAGGAGATTTCAAATGTGTAGTTTTCTAATGATACCTGAATTTTGTTCCAACTAACTGAAGAGAACTTTGGGAACTTAATGAAGAAACTTGAGATCTTTTGTGAAGCCTCAAGGAGAAAGATATCTCTTACCAATTCAATCCTACTAGGATGGAAAGATACCCCACCCACGTGGAGAAAAAAATATTATTTTATATGGGGAGGTCCAAACCACATAGTCAGATATCTTGGTATCTCATTTCCTGTCATCCTGAATCTGAGTAACATGTGGGACTGGGTCAAAACAAAGATTGAAAAAAAGCTAAATAAATGGAAGACTCAGTACCTATCATTGGCTGGTAGATTCGATGTATTTTATAAGATATTCTTGTCATACATTATATATTATTCCTCAACTTGGCTCTTCAATCTGTAGTAGATTAACTCCATTCTGACAATTATTACGGATTTTCTATGGCCAGAAGGAAAAGGTGTTTAGAAGAGGTATATTGGATGCTATTAGTTAGGATTGGTGTACCAAAGACAAGGAGATTGGTGGATTGGGACTCAAAGACCTAAAAATACAAGAAATTGCATTAGCTGCTAAATGGATTAGTAAGTGCACGTAAGGGGATGAACCATGGAAAGTCCTAATAAAGGATAAAATTCACAGAGAAAAACCTATCCATCCTAAGGGATGGAAAGGGCTTCATATCAATGATATCCTCTCTTTGGATGTAGAATTTAAAGTGGGAGGATATATGGTTTTTCAATCTATCTGGAAGTGGTGGAAAATGATTAGAAAGCACATTGTAGGGGGTAAGAAATTGATAGTGGACAATATGATTTGTGATGAGAAGTCTGTCTGGTGGAACATCCACTACAACATTTGGGGTCAAATTTTGATGTCAATTTGCGATGGCGCTACTATTTGTGTGTGATTTTTGTGTTTTTTTTTCAAGTGCCCCTGATGCTGTCGTAATAGCAACAATACTGTCGTAATTGGGACACTCTCTTGATTATAAACAAAAAAAAAAGGCTCATTTGTGATCGAGCTATGGCATGCGAGCGGAAGAGGGCCCTAATGATGAGCTTGATTTTTCCCGGTAACAGAACCATGCTCAGCTGCTTGCCACGGATATGTCACCCATGATTTAGTTCATCGCAAGGTGAGTAAAAATCTCCAACACCCATTTGATTTTGCAAATTTGTAGTAATAAGAAATCATTTGATTTTCTTCTATTGTTCTGTATTAGGCATTGTGATCAAGCTGTGGCATGTGAGTGGAAGAGGACCCTAATGATGAGCTTGGTTTTTCCCAGTAACACAATCACTCAGTTGCTTGCTGAGGATATGTCGCCCATGATTTAGTTCATCGCAAGGTGAGTAAAATTCTCCAACACCCATTTGATTTTGCAAATCTACAGTTATAAGAAACCATTTGATTTTCTTCTATTGTTCTATATTAGGCATCTTTGTATGTATATTATTAATATCAGACCCATTGAGTCTACATATATACATATATTTGGCTTCATAAAAGTGAGCGCATATATGCACAATATATAGGCATGAGTGACAATTATCCTATCCCTCAGAGGATCATAAATTGGCTTGCCCTTGTGGATGCCATGAATTCCTTGAATATCCCTCTGAGCATGTATAAATCTCTTTGCTTCATGCTGGCCATGGGATCCTATATCCTCATCAACAAATAATGTATCTCTAGGAGCCCCTCAAAGCCCTAGATATTCATTTCCTTGTTTGGATAAACCCTGGTGATTTGCAGTTGGGTTGAAGGAAAACCCATTACCAGGGATGTTATTGGGAAAATTTCGGACAAATACAATGTTTTAACAACTCTTAAATACATTTGAGGTGGGACAGTGCACAAGTATTCTATCGTTTTAAATAAAAAAAGGTTGCAAGGAATTTAGGAATGTCACAATGTGGGAGAAATGAGATCATGTCAGAGTTTTTGTCAAAAGGATAGGGACCTATGTCTTCCAAGGTGTATTTCTTTGTGGAAGTACCTCTTTGCATATCTTGAATTTAATGTGTGACTGCTGCAAGGGGAATTTTTTTATCTTCTCTTGCTTTCAATTGAGATACATCAAATTTGTGAGGTAATGTGACACCTTAATGAGCCAACATAAGGAATTATCTTTCCTTATCAAATTCTAGGACCTTTTTCATGAACATTTGGAATTTGGGGTAATTTTGAGCCTCTTTAAGCATTTCATCAATTAGTTCTTGATTTTATTGTTCCATTCAATATTGTTTATAAAAAGGAAATATTTTTATCATCCATGGTTTCTTGTAATTGAGGGGTTTCTTGTGCTTGGTGTGTTTGTATTTATTTCAATTTTTGAGCTCTTGTGTGGATAGGCATGCAAATGATCCAAATGTGACAATTTTGATTACAAATGTTAGTTTTGATGTGTTTGACAAAGAAAAATAGGAATTTAGATGCATTCCTATTGATTAGGCTATGTAAATCAATATATTAAGTCAAGATTTTGGGTTGAGGATGATGTATCCTGATATTAAACCTTATTAAAATACTGATTTATAGGAACTAAATATAAGGTGAAATGGGTCACTTGTCAATTTTGGTATGTTTCAGCTTTGTTTCTATCTCTATGTCAATCATAACTTAACAAGCTCTGAAAAGAGTATCCAAAACTGATGTTAAAATTTATGCAAGTGTACGAGAAATGCTCACTATTTTAAACATGCTAGAATGGATGTGTTGCTTTGTTGATCATATGCGCTACTCTGAATGGTATATGTGCTACTTTGAGTGGTATATGCACTGGACTATTCTTTATATGCGCTATAACAAGCTATGTGTGTGCTACTATGTGGTTTAAATGTGTTGATTTGAAGGTTATATACGTTGATTTGATATTTATATGCATGAAAATAGGGGTTGTATGCGCTGGATTATTGTCTATATGCATTGAAATAGAGGGTAAATGCACTAAACTACTTTTTACTTGGGAATTTTTGATAGTTTGTAGGGATTTTGCAATTAATTTTATAATCTTTAGATTATTGTATTGGAGATATTTAGTGTTTTGATCATAAAATAGTAGCAGACAGTGTCACACAATTGTCCCTAAGTCTCTAAACATCAAGTGTATGTTCATAGACTTTCAAGAAAGCCCAAGTTTTCACTAGTTTTTGCACAAAAAAACATTTCAAAAAAGATAGCTAAGGACAAATAGGCTTAGTTCTTATGTTTCATCTCGGATCTTGGTACCCTTTCATCTCACACAACATGTCACTCCTGAAAGAGTGCCCATGTTTTTGCCTTTATGAGAGCTAGTGGGGTCCTGGTAGGAGTTATTGTAATAAGTACTCAAATTGGGAGTTCACACATAAGCTCAAGAGGGCATATTGTGAGTGTATTTAGGAGAGATTCTTCCCCCTCCTTGCACTAAGAGTATAACAACTTTTGGAGGTGATCCAGGTAAGCTTCTATTTTAACAAGTGTCTAGTAAGGATTTCATTCAAAATGTCAGTGTATAAACTCCTTCAAGAGGACTCCCAGCCTTGAAAACCAAGGTTTGGTGCACCTTAAAGGTACTAATGATTTTCTATATATTGAATGTAGACAAGAAGCCATAAAACATGAACTATTAGTTGTTGATTATGTTTTCTATCAGAGCTATAACCTCTTATTCATTGACTCGCAACCAATTTTTAACCCTAGTTTCGATATAATTAATAAGATATCAAAATGTATTAGACTTAGAAACCTACCTATTAAACTTATGCATTCTCAAGTATTATTTAAATTAGGAGATGTACTAGGAGGTTTTGTAGGCTTGGAAGAGCAATGGACATGCTCTTCAGATCTCAAAATTCTAGTTAACATAAATATTAACTTAACTCAAATAAAAACCATAGAGTTTTTTCCCCAAATGTGAGATACCGCATTAAACCTAAATTTTATATAGGTCCATTTTTTATTAATATTGCATATAGACTAAGTAGATTCTCTCACAATAGTAGCATGTGCCCAAAAACTATACTGCCCATTAAGGATAATGGAAACAACATTAGCTTAAACAATGAGATGGGGGGTTTCATTGTAGATGTTCACGATAGATTTGAGCAGGAAATTACTAATATCCATCCCTTGGGACCAACCGAGATTGAAGAAGGTGAGATTGTGGATGAAGGATTGCAGAACAAACCTTCTTTAGTAAAGATCAAGTTGTAGTAGGCAATGAAATTAATGATAACAATGAGGTCCTACAAGGGGATGAAGCTATTAAGGACAATATGGATACATCACTTTCTCTAGAGAAGAAAATTCGAATTCCAAAAGAAGATGGAGTGGGGACTATAGGAGAAAATGATCCTATGATGCAACAAGCTCTTGAAAAGATTGAGAATGGTGAGGTACTAGAAGAAGACACAACCATTAATGGAATAATCATCACTTCTAATAACCAAATATCTGCAGAAGAAGTGGGAAAAGTTAAGGAAAAGGATACACAAGATAGAATAGTTGAGGAAACTATGCCTGGGGAAGGTGAGAAGGATAAGAATGAAATCAATCCGACAATGAATCATATATGCAATGAGGTAATCAATGATCTTATGGATAGGTTTGTGAAAGAATATGTTGATGATGAGAAAATGGCTCTGCAAAAATAGCTTCTAATTGCAAAAATTATGGAATTGGGGGATGATGAACATGATAACGTAGATGAATTAGAAATGATGATAGAGATAAACAACTAGGAAATGAAGGAGTATTTGAAACCCTTGGAATTGCTCAAATTGAATCAGGAAAGGAAACCACTGACTGTGCCAAGAAAAATAAGAAGAGAGGGAGAAAATGTTTGTCTAAACTAAGAGTTAGAGATGGATCAACAGAAGGCCAGACCAAAATGACTTCTATGTTTTATGTTGGGAAGAGGGAGGTCCTTCCAAAGAGGCTTTGAAGCTCATAACCTAGAATGCTAGGAGCATGAGTGCCCCTAATAATCATCGTATCATAGAACGCTTCATTATGATAACTAAATCAGATATAATAATGATACAAGAGACTAAACTTGACATGGAAAATATTGATACATTTAGGAAAAGACTAGACGTTATGGAAATTGTAGGATCCCCAATAAATGGAGAATATGGAGGATTAACAGTGACATGGGACCCTAGATTTATCTCTTTCACTAAAGATAGGTATCAATGGAAACTAGATGAGTGGTCGGGTTAAGAGCATTAAGAGCAATTTGCAGCTCCTACTTATACATGTTTATGGTCCAATGCAAAATAGCGAAAAAATAATTGTGTGGAGAAAAATACAATAACATCTGCTAACAATCCCAAACTAGATTTGTATTATAGGAGGGGACTTTAATGAAAAACTAGTCATGCTGAGAAGTGGGGAGGAAGTTTTAAAGTATCTCAGTCTGCAACTAACTTTAGGGACTGGGTTAATAGAAACAATTCTATGGAAATTAAAAATACTAGGGACACATTCACATGGAACAATAGGCGGGGAGTATTTAGTCACATAGCAGATGAATTAGACAAGTTCTTTCTTAGAGGAAGTATAACTGACTTCCCTCACACCCTTTCTGCAGAAATTCTCCCTATATCTGGATCAGGTCATTATCCAGTTTAGCTGACCATTATAAAACATACTAGGCCCAAATAATGCCCTTTTAAGTTTCAACAAATGTAGCTGAAAGATGATAAAGTGATTGAGCTAATAGAGCAATGGTGGAAGGAGGCAGATATTTCAGGATCAAAGCTATTCAGGGTAGTTAACAAATAAAAAATAGTAAAAACAAATTGCTACAATGCAATAAAAATCACTTCGGCAACATTTTTGAGAAAAAAAGGTGAAATTAGAAGAAGAAATAGAAAAGGTCAATAGTGTTGTAATCGAGAACTACTTAAATAAAGGAATTCATCTACTACTCTAATAAGGCCAATTCTCTTTACATAATGTGAGTGAGCTGCGTTAATAATAATACAGTTTATGACCGTTTAGGAATGGCTTTTATGTTTATTTGTTTCCAGATTACTGATTAGAAGAAACAAATGTGTGGTCGTTACTCTCTAATGAAAGGAATAAAATGAGTGCATTGCATTGGAGTACATTTTTCTATCTTGTTCACTGCATTTTATAAGAGAATATAAGAGAAGAGATGGCAGATGAAATGGGGAGGAAATGGGGAAGAGGATTTAAAATGTTTGTTAGCAGAAGGCTCCGAAGTTGAAGAGACAACCGACAGTGAGCATCCACAGGGTGCAAGTTGCGAGTTTAACTCGCTGGCTATATTATATCAAATCTAGATCACTTATATTATAAATTTTTATCTATATCTACATAATCATGCCCTATTGCAACTATAATACACAGCATTTTAGCGATTCAATTTGTGCAATATATGATCACCCAATTCACAATCTGTTTTCCTTCAAAATGTTTTCTGTAATGTACGATCACATAATTCATTGGAAACGTTTGTTATCAGAAGGCTCCGAAGTTGAAGAGACAACCAACGGTCAACATCCACTGGATGCAGGTTTTAAGTTTAATTGGCTGGTTATATTATATCCCATCTAGATTGCGTTTACTAAAAATTTTAATTTATATCTACGTAATCATGCCATACTGCGACGCAGCAATTTTGTGATGATTTGCGGTGTAACAGGGTCTGGATGATTAATGTTGATAAACGATGTATAATACCTCCGATAAAGTTGCAATCAACCAATAAATATGGGCTTCATGTAAATAATTGTTTCCTACCCCCAATAATGTCCACCATATAATATTGAACTAGTAGAAATGAATATCACCTTAGCTAAAAAATTATTTATTAATCAATGATAACGTTATATATATATATGTGTGTGTGTTCAAACACGAAAATCTAATTTCAATAGGGCTACTGAGGTCTAAAAATCGAAAGAGCTGTTAATTGATAGACTCTAATACCATGCTGGAGCAATACTCCCAAGCAGCCAGGATCATGAAAGTATAAACTTCCATAGACAGAGAAGATAGATTTACTAAGAAATGAAAGGATATTAAGATACATACAAAATTACAAAGCCTTTTAATATGTAGGAAAGAGGCTAGAAAATGAAGAGTACAAAAGGAGGCTTGTGTCTCAATCATATGTGGTAGTAGGTAGGGTGGGTATTGGCAACTACGCTAGTACAAATAATAATGCATTTCACGAAAAATTAAATGACAACTAATATGTTGGTAACCTAAGTTGGACATAAGTACTATGAATAGGTGAAAACCTATTTACGAAAATAATAATATGGGTCATGGTTAGGTTTAGGATTAGGTTCAAGGTTAATATTAGGGAGAAGGTTAGGTTTAGAGTTATAATTATGATTAGGTTTATGGTTAGCGATATAATTAGGGTTAGTGATAACATAAGGGTCAATTTTAGATATTAAATTAGGGTTAATGCTAAAGTTAAGATTAACATTAGCGTTATGGTTAATGTTATGGTAAGCGTTTGGGTTATCTAGAGATAAAATTATACTAAAGGTTACAAGTAGAATTATGGATGAGGTTAAGGTTATGTTTGTGATAATGATAGAGTTAGGATTAGATATATAATAATGGTTGATAATAAGGGTAGAGTTTTATTAGTTAACCTATCTGTAATACTAACCCCATTCTTAAAAACCCTAACCCTCACCTTAATAAGCATATTTTCATCCTATTCTTAACCTTATATGTAATTATATTTGCAATACTAACCATTATTATAACATTATTCATAATCCTATTTTTAACACTAACCATATCCTTAATTCTGATCCTAACTCTAAACTTAACCCTAATCAAATCATAGTCATATTTAAACCCTATTCATAACCCTCATAAAATTCTAAACCTACATTTAAGTGATCTTGGACACTAACCCTTATTAGACCATAACCGTAGCAACAAACCTAAGTATACCCAAAACCTAATCCTAATTATAATTCCATCCCTACTTGTAACTATAATCCTAACCCTAACTCTAACCCTTATTAAAGTATAATCCTAACCGTAACTCTAGTTTTAAATCAAAATTATAAATAGGACCTAACCTTTTTAATCAACAAGCTAACCTTTACCCTAAATATGATTAAATCCAAAACCTCATGCTAACTCGACCTTCACATTAAAATTAATGCTATTTGATATGTAATTATATATTGAAAATCTATGACTCATCCAAATAAAGCATAACCCTATCCCTAATTCAAACCCTTATTGAACTTTAATTATAGGTTCCCTAACTCTAATTGAACCCTAACCTAATTAAGTTGTCACCTTAATTGAACCCTAATCTTAATAGTGATTGAATTTTAAATGTAAATCTAATTGAACCCTACATTTAACACTTATAATTCCTAACCTAGATTGAACACTAATCCTAACCTTTAACCTCAGACATAATTAACTCTAATCAAATTCATCGCACTAATTCCAATTATAACCCTTGTTAGTATAATTATTTAATTCATTTACACTAAGTCTTATTAAGCCTAATTAGTTGTCCATACATATTTGATACTTGTTGATGCAAGTTGTCATCATTTAGGAGTTCTCTAGAGATATTTCAATTTTATTTCGAGACATCATCCTAGTTTAGTGGGTTGTTTTTCGCCACCACTCTTGTTTGAGGAGTCAATCCCTACTTTTGTGGTTGCAATTTCATATATATGTACTTAGCTCTTTTTCATCATTAAAATGGTCCACTTTGGGCTCTCAATGTGTTATTGTGAGCTTCCCTTTATCTCTTAGATCTTACAAGTGTTTACATTGTATTAGAGAAAATTAGAGAATTTTTGAAGCCTTAAATTTGAAATTTTGTACAGTAGTTGGCTCTTTTGAAGGTTATGTGTGTATTATGGTAGTGAATCCACCCCTAGAATCTTCTTGTGCATGTTAAAACACTCTTGTGTTGGACCTAAGACATCCCTTAGAGGTCTCTCCATGTCACATGCTTATGACTTCTCGCAATGAGTGACCCACATGGGTCTGTGTGCATTAGGAATAGTTTTTATTGGGCCTGCAGCTTGTAAAAAGCCTCAAGTCATTGTGGTTTTAAATTCTATCTTTGTTTCCAGCGAACATGGATACCTCTACCATGGGAAGGAAAGCCAGGTCATGGGTGACAAAGGTAGACTGCACCACGAACAGAGATGAGGGTTTGGTTCAACAGCGAGGGTTTAAAAAAAAAGTCTGCCCATAGATGAGAAGCCCACGTGCAAAGTGGAGGTAGGATGCAACAAGGGAACTATGGTCCCCTTCTACAAGAAACCCAGTAACCCTTGTTCACAAACCCATGAACAGAGGTTGCACTTTTTTTATTAAAAAAGTTTGAAAAAGGATTTTTGAAAAGCAACACCCATCAAGTTTAATACAGTCATTTGTAGCACTATTCATCATCTCAAAAGTGCTTTTTAACACTTTGATGACATAAGAAACTAGGTGGAGTGATGTTATGGGGGAAAAATTTTTGTCCCTAGGCCCTCGTCGCATGGGATTGGAGTCCCATGGGGGCTTCACATAGTGAACCTGAATCACAACATGTGTGTTCATGGCATACTAAAGAATCCCCCTATTTTCTATAAAAATTTCACCAAACTCCTTTTTCGTCACCCCCTCCAATACCTCCCCAGGCTTATTTTCCTTTATAAACTGCCACCTCCGCACAATAAATATAAACCCCTCCCCCCTATTTAGGAAATATATTGCCCTATCTTTCCCATTTTAAAACCCCCAATATGAATGCATCTGATATTGTATTTCCCCTTCACTGAAGACCATATATATAGCCCCTACATCTTTAAAACCCAAGGGGCCTTAACTTTGGCCCATCTTTTTTATTTTAGAATTTTTTTTGGGTGGATTAAATTTTTTTACTTTAATTTTTTTTTGGAGGAGAAATAATTCTATAACAAAGAAAATTACATTTTCTCATAACTTTTGCTCAGCAACTCAAAATGTAGTGTGTGTTTTTGCCAAAGTCCATATTTTTTGTCATGAATCCAACAGAAACGCTCATGCACTATCATTATAAACTATCATTTTAGTGTATTTTGTAGTTTTCTTACAAAGCACTCCTTCTATATGATGACATTAATTTTCCATTAGTATGCAAACTACACTTTCAGCAAGCTTACACTGAAAGACAGGACTAAGCAAACCGAAGATCAGATATTAAGAGATCACCGAAGATGACTAAGTGCAAAGAGAACCGATGACACAAGTTAGTATGTAAATAGAAATTGAAAAATAGAAAGATAAATTGGAACCCAACAGAGGAACCCGATATGCAAGTTACAGTGCAGACTGACAAGACAGATACAGTGCAAGTGACAGAACAAAACCAAAGGACAGGCAAGCATGATCGACAGACATAACCGAAAGTCAGTTGCAGCCTGCAAAAAGTGCATCTGACTTCCACGTCAAATAAAGAAAGTGTATTTCATTTATAGGATATTTAATTGTTTTAAATCTATTTCTTTAGGGACAAGATACATGAATGTAAGTTCTTTAATCAGTCTAACTTATTTAAAACACATAGACTAGGAGATCTAGGTATAAGTTGTAAACCTGATCTTAGAGTTAACATTGTTTTTATCATAACTCAATGAATTCAATCCATCTATAAATAGATGATGCAATAATTCATTGTTGTGGATGAATAGATGATGTGAAGAGAGAGGGGAACATGAATGAATCAGATGAGCACATCTATGGATCAGATTGAGAGTTTCAAGAAAATGGATAGCAGAAGATGAATTGTGTTATCAAGAACCAAGAACAGAGCATACCGAGAATCAGAGGTATTGTTCAATTATATTTAATGTCATAATCTTTTTATGTGAACTAAATAGGATCTATATCAGAAATTTGTATAAGAGATTACATTTACCAGGTCAATTTGTAATTTGTTTTCATTCAAACAAGTGGAGAAAAGTATAAAAGTCCTTTCAAGGAAGGTGGATTTAACCATCCAACAACAAATCTCTTAACCGGGTGCACACTCAACTGTGCTACTAAAGCTCTTAAAAGAGTAGACTTTAACAGGTCTCCACCGATAGTCCTAACAGGGTAGATCATCATAAGTTATCAAATTGTAATCCTTAACTGACCCCTTCCAATTTGCAGATAGTGAAGATTTTGTGGGTGCCATCCCCACTGTAGTTTTTACTTCCTCACAGAAGTTTTCTACGATATCATATCTTGTGTTATGTGTCAAGTTACTTTCATGTATGTTTCTATGAATGTTCACATGTATGTTAATGTTATGAATTGATATAAATCACATCAAGATAGTTTAAAACATATTGAATGGATATGAAATTGACAACAAAGGTTAATTGATAAAAGAGATTATAAAGTTTTGGAGGTACTTATTCACCCCCCCCNTCCCCCCCCCCCCCCCCCCCTCTCAGCACATACTTCCCATTAATCCCAAAAACTAGTATTAGAGCTAAGTCTCTTCTTGGAAAGCTTAAAGGCTTAAGAGAAAAGACCATACAATGGAGAAGTACAGACTTGATAAAAATATTGAGAATAAAAAACTTGAAATTCAGATGTTCTTTGAATAGTATTAAGAAGCAAGAATCAGCATGAGACAACTGCTAGATGAAAGAAAGAATGTGGCATCTCACTATAATGAGACAGATTATCATGAGGAAGAGATACCATATTGCTTTGAGTCTTCAAGATCAACTACAAGAAAAGCATCAGATACATCAGAAGAAAGCATCACAAGCCTGACTAAAATCAATCTACATCTGGTTGGACAAGTTAAATCTCTATAAATCGGTCAAGAGATACAATGGTAAGGATGATTGATGTCTTGAATAATGCTAGGCAAGCTGAGAAAGAAAGAACACTAGCTATGTATGATAGAAGAAAGATCACAGAAAATCTACAAGAAAAAGAGTCTGAAATACAAAGACTTACATAGCATAACCATGAAATCAGAAATCAGATTATTCTTATGAGTCAAGAGGCAAACAGATTAAATGTTGAACTCATTGAAAGAATAGAAGCTATCGGTGAACTAAAGGATGAGAATGGAAAGTTGAAATATGAAATAAGAATTCAGCAACAACATAATGAAATTATCAAAAAGGTTGAAGAAAGAAATAAAATAATGGATGATTTTCTTGAAGGACAACGGAGATTCAACAACAACACTAGTCTAGGTTTTACCGAGAATGGAGAATCATCAAATCAAGTTGATCCAAAGAATTTTTACAAAAATTCAAGACCAAGAAAGCTTACATGCAATCACTGTGGAAAGCAAGGCCATACATCAAATGTATGCAGAGGCAAAATGAAAGGTATTCCTAAATATGCATTTGCATTCATAGGATTTTGTTATAAATATAACAAGAAAGGACATAAAGTATATGAATGTAAATCTGAGATGAAACATCCAAAGAAGGAAACCTACATGAACAAATACTGTCCTACATGCAAAATAAATTGGAACACCACTCTTGAATGATGGAAAATGAAAAGGCAAGCATGGAAGCCTAAATGTCAAGAAACTCCATATCAACCGAAGAGAGTCAGTAATGAGTATGTATGGGACTACAATAATTGGACAAATTGTATAGCATGTGGAAGATATGGTCACATTGTTAAAAAATATAAGAGAAAGTGGACTAGAAAGTCTAGAGACTAGACTAACCCAAGAATGGCATGCTTACAGGTGATACCACAATAGTGGGTTACACTTTTTTGCCTAAATGGACATTGAACTCTACATTTTGAGAAAAACTTTCACATTCGGATGCATATTGTTGTTAAACTGTTTGAAATCGGAAGATGAATTAAACTAGAGTCTTTTAGGATTTTCTGTCTAGATTCTAAATATTTTTATTTTTATTTTTTTTAATTGATTTTAATGGTTTTTTTTTTCTCCCACTAAAACTGCTATGTTGCTGAAAACGTCTTTTTCAAAAAGGTACAATGACTTCGTACAACATAACTTTTTTTCTAAGATAGATATGAATGTGCTTCTTTTGAATTTGGTTTTGTAACATCCATATGGAGGGCATGCAATTGGTTTTATGACATTATCATGATTATTGCATATTTTATGAACGTTTGAAGTAGAGTCAACTGTAATTTTGACATACCTTGATTGCGTAACTGATAACTTGTTGTGTATTTATCAAAATTCAAAAAAAAAAAATTTGATAGAAAGAAGACTTGAAACTGGAGGGCACTGTTATTTTTCAAAAAAAAAAATTTCTATTTTCTACTATTTTTCATTGAACGTCAAACCTAGAAGTTTATATTTGATAAAAAAACCTACATCTGATGCACGTCAAAAAACATAGACCTAATTAATTCAAAATTTGTCAAATCTATATTCGTTAGAAAGCTCATTCAGAGTACTTGTGCGATGCAAAAG
>MU223887.1:2608080-2618531 GCA_018584345.1 Thuja plicata
CTAGAGTTTAATGTTTAATTTTGTTTTCATATATATATATATATATGGTTCAATCTAGAGTTTAATGTTTAATTTTGTTTTCATATATATGCATATATTTACACATACACACACACACACATATACACATATATGCATATATACATGCATATATATATACACACATGTATATATACACACACACACATATATATATATACATGTATATATACACATATATACATGCATATATACATATATACATGTATATATACATATATATACACATATATGCATATATACATATATATACACATATATGCATATATACATATATACATGCATATATACATATATGCATGTATATATACATATATATACACATATATGCATATATACATGCATATATACACATATACATGCATATATACATATATATACACATATACATGTATATATACATATATATATATGTATATATACACATATACATGCATATATATACATGCATATACATGTATATATACATATATTACACATATACATGTATATATACACATATACATGCATATATACAAATAATATATATTATAAAACAATAAAATATGCAAATTAGAAATGTGAAAAACCTGAAGCAAATTGACGTTTGATAAAATGGAAGCCAGCCACTATTCTATCCCTTTCAACCCAGCCAAAACAGTCACAATGGCTGTTTCGGCGGGTTTTATTCCACCAAATTAAACCTAAATACTTTCGATCGAAAGTAACGTAGTTAATTTTGATCGAAAGTATCTAGGTACTTTCGATCGAAAGTACCCATTTTGGGTACTTTCAATCGAAAGTTAGTCACTTCCGATCGAAAGTTTTTAATTGTTTCAGTCGAAAGTATCCAACATGTTTTAGTGGGTCACGCTTTTCAGGGCGAATTCCTTCCTCCCAAAAAGTGTAACCCACTATTGTGGTATCACCCTTACACTATCATAAAGTTGGTCATCTCAAGAAAGACTATAGCGACCGAATGATAGAGACAAGCACATATCCCAATGGAAACACCATTGAAGATATCCAGAGGGCAAGAGACAAAATGTGGAGAAAAGCTTCAAGCAATGATGAAGATGTACCAAGCAATGCAAATGGTGACACCCCATCCAATGGATCTGGTGACATCACCACCCCCACCTAAGCAAAACAAGTAAGTATGGAACTGCATTACCCACGTCATTACTTTACATCAGTTATATAGTTAGTTGATATAATGCCAAATTAACATAAGAAAGATGCATCATGGTATTGTTTGTTAAAATATGTGATAACTATGCTTTTGGGCATATATACCGAAACTTGTCAGTATACACTTCAAAGCTAGGACTTCCTACATTTACCGAGAAGCGTTGGTTAAAAGCAAAGTTGCTAAGTATAAACCAAGCCTCATCGGTAAAGAAGCAAATGAACAAAGTTGTCAGTGATACCGAAACCTGTCGGTAAAATAAAAGTGAACAACAACTACTCTAAAACATTTTAAATGTCATCAAAGGAGGTGAAGTCTTCACCAATGAACTCAGTTTTCATACATTGAGGAGTTGGTAAGCATTTATGGCACATGTTTTAGGGCATTAGAACAACTCATTTGTTCACGACACCTAGAGTAGAGCAACCAAGGAAATTTTTGAGAATAGAGTGAAGGCATCATAGAGCGACCATGACTCAACTACCAAGCACTCATAAGTAGTTCAAGAATCTTTGTAAACACATATAGTAAGTTCTTCAAGACCGACAACTCTATTTTTAAGCAATACACAGAAGCCCTAAATTTTTGAAAATGACATCGACTTGATGAACCACGAAATCCAAGATTGTAAAGAAAGATGAGTTCAATCTCATCAAGAACATGGCATGTGAGGAACCTAATTATAAGATCCATCCAGAGGTTGCCTCACAACTCAATGACGCTAGTGCATTTTCACGCATCCAAGCTAGGGTTTTACTGGTTGAAGATGTTCAATCCTTCATACACTGCAAGATTAAAGAGATTGGAACATCAGAGATTGAAGAAGCTTACAAGAAGCTTTGAAATGATTATGGAACACTTAAGGAAGAGCAAAAACACATCGAGGTGAAAGGGTTCACCAATGCCCTAATGTTTCTGAAGGTTTTCAAAACTGAATGGATTCGGCTAGTGCTAACCTGAATGCATAAAAACAAGATATGGCTTGATGAACCAAAGGTAATAACCCAAGACATCATTCATGTGGTCACTGGTTACCCTATAACTGATAAAGTTAAGGTAATCAAGCATCCACCGAAGGCTGAGACCAAGAAAATGACTGGAGCCAAATGGAATGGCAGAGGACTGAAAGTTACAACAATAACCAATGATGAAATCAAGTTCGGTGCATGTGTTTTGGGATATAAATTCTTCCAGGCAAGCAAATTAAACAACATAGCATCAGGTGTAGTGGAAACAACATTCAAAATTGTAAGGAAGGGAACACAATTGGACCTATCTAAGCTACTCTTGAATTAGTTGAAGGACAACTTAAAGACCATCAGGAATGCAAAGTCAAACACTTGTAAGTTTGGCTCACTTATAATGTGTATCTTCTTTTATTTTCAAGAAACATTCATGTTGGTTGGAGATGTTAAATGGGACAGCACCAAACCACTAACCATGCAAATCAGTGAGCACATTGCTACACTAGGAGATAATTTCAAGATACTGATGGATGAATACTTCAATGTATTCAAAGACCGAATGCAAAAGAGGGTAAGAATCCCCAAACAACTCATTGAAAAATATAAGGATGAGATATGCTTCATGGTTGACACTGAAAATACATACATTGAGCCTGATATACCAAGGACATCATATATAGAACCATTAGAGTATGAGAGAAACATTGATCTTGCTACTAAGGCTATTGATGCCTTGATCAATGAACCACTGGATAAGAAGACACCAAAATTCAGAACATATGAAGAGTCCAAGACAAGAATCAAATCCAGCCTGGTTGTGAAGAAAATAGTCAGGAAGAAAGACAAAATGGTGAAGAACCTCAAGAAGATTCTATCAGCAACCGAGGACAAAGCTGAACAAAATGAAGAAGTTGGACAGGAGATAGAAACTGAAGAACAATTATCTCTCAGTAAAGATGAAAGAAAGGATGACTTTGAGGAAACAGAGTCAGATTCACCACCTCATCCACCAACTAAAAGGTCAAGGACTACAACTACTTCTTGGACAAGAATCCAAACATCAAAAGAGTCTACTCCATCACCTCTAAAGAAAGGAAAGGTCAGGACTTACAAGAGGAAAGCTCCCACACCGAAGAGAGGTCAAAACAAGAAAGGAATAAAATTCATTAGGACCCAAGAGGACATAGAGGACACCAAGCAGGATGAAGCTATTGAAGTAGAAAGTGTCAAGGTAAAAGAACCTGACTCTATTGATGACATTTGTGTATATATTGCACATTTTGGATCTATTACAGATCCAAACATTAGAAAATGGCTGAAACAAAATCAAGAAGATCAAAATAAAATTGAGGACACCATTATAGCTAAAATGTACAACTTCAAATATGTACCAGTACAATTTGAAGGCAGTTATGTACCAAGGGAACTATTGGATAGATTATACTCCCATTGAAAATTTGCATTAAACAATCAGAAATAGATGAGAGAGAGAGAGAGAGAGTACTTTCTTATCTCATGCCACCTGAATCAAAGAAGGTTGAAATAGATGAGATGATGGAGAAGTACAAAAAGGAGTTCTCAGTGAAGCTGAGAGCATACAAACTCCTAAAAGGATAGCTTATAGAGCTTGAGGAGGAAATCCATAAGAAATGGTGCAAGATCATGAACCAACCTATTGAGGAGGACAAACCTGACAAAGACCTTCAACAACAAGATGTTGACAAGGCAACTCAAGATGACACTTCCATTGAGTTAGATAAAGAAGAAGATGATAAAACATGCAACAACACTACAGATGTTGTAGATGAAACATGGGAAGACACCACAAATGACAACATTGTGGACACTAATTTCATAGACATTATTGATGACCTAGCAGAGGAAGTGAGTAAGGATGAAGATGTCACTACTGAAAAGGATAAAACTGAAGAGCAGGACACAATAGTTGATAGTGCACAGGTGAATATTCTAGGCAATATGCCTATATTGATACAAGCTACCAATATCCTACAAGAAACAAGAAATTCACCAAAGAAGGATACCGCAAAGGATATAGGAGAAGAAGAAAACAAGGATAATATCGATGGTCAGAAAGAAATCCAAGACACTCAAGATATAACCGACAGGAATAAGATTACTGAAGGAGATAAGGAAAAGGATGCAAAGACTCAAGACAAGAATATAGAAACCAAGACCGATGAAGAAAAGGACACCAATTAAGGAGACAAGCCAAAAGATGGTACTCTTGAGGAAACCAACAAGAGTGCTACCGATGATGTGAAGGTGAATGTGGAGGCATCTGCAGACACCCGACGAGCTGAAACAAATGCGAAGCAGCAGAAAGAAGCACAATAGGTTACTTCATTGAGCATAATAGAAAAGGACAAGAAATTGGCAATGGTGTTACATTCTACTGAGTCACAGATGAAGAAGAAGACAAAGAAGAACAAGTTAGAGTTTATATTGGATGAAATCATTGAAATACCGAAGTGTGACACCTCTACACTTGACATTGAAGCATTACAAGAATATGGAGAGATATTCCAGAGGAAGGCATTACAAGAGAAGCTAAAGAAACAACACAAGGAATCCATGGTACTGGAGACAACACAAGACATTCTACATCAAATAGTACCAAATGTTGATATTGATAAAAGAAAGCCTATACTTGATCAACTAGCTACCCTCACCGACGCAATCACAACTCAGAACATTGATGCTAAGAAGGCAATCTCTCTAGGAGAGAGCCGAGATGAAGTACCAATAGAAGCTCATACAGAACATCAGCCAAGATGTGGCAGTAAATAAGGTAAAGCTATCCGAATTCATATTTGAATTAGATCCAATCATATCTAAAGCTATAGCCTTAATTCAAAAATTGAGCACAATTAGCAAGTTCACTAAGGAGAATAGTGACAACATTACAAAGCTAGATACCAATCTAGAAAAAAAGTGCACATAACTTAACCACAGATGGAGACAATGCAGTCAAACTGCATTATGAGAAGATAATAGAGATTAAACGGTTAACGTAAGAGTTGTGGGAGGAGGAAACACATTTCAGGGAAGAAGTGACTGAGCTCCAAGCTCAACTTCTTCCAAATCTTACACTGCCCCAACAACATATCAGCTCAGTAAGGCAACTGATTGCAACTCCTGAGATGTCTGTGGCAGATAGCATCTATGATATGCATTCAAAGATCACACTCAAGCACATGGCTCTGGAGAACTTCAAAGAGAAATGGGAGAAAATGATGGAAGACATGAAGTCTTCACATTCCCATATTTTTGATAAGCTTTAAGGTAAATGACCTTGGCCCTTAATATCGAAAAAGGGGGAAAATGAAGAGTACAAAATATAAATAGAAAATGGTGATATGTACATTCATTCATTCAGATGGGCAAATGGTAGATATGTATATGTATATTTATATGAAAAATGATAGTATGAGTACAAAGGAGAAAATGATGGAAATGATATGTATAAGGAAAGACATCATATGTACAAATATACTAGCATATACATAGGGGGAGTCATTCAAGGACTAAGGATTATATATGTTGTATATACTTAACATTTTGTTAGTATTTTACACATATCAGTTTTTGATACTAATGTCAAAGGGGGAGATTGATGACATTAATTTTCCATTAGTATGCAAACTACCCTTTCAGTAAGCTTACACCGAAAGATAGGACTGAGAAAATCGAAGATCATATATTAAGAGATCACCGAAGATGACTAAGTGGAAAGAGAACCGATGAAACAAGTTAGTGTGTAAACAGAAATTGAAAATACTGAAAGATAAAGTGGAACTCGACAGAGGACCCGATATGCAAGTTACAATGTAGACCGACAAGACAGATGTAGTTCAACTGACAAAACAAAACCAAAGGATAGTCAAGCATGACCGATAGACATAACTAAAAGTTAGTTGCAACCCACAACAACTAGATCTGACTTCCACGTCAAATAAAGAAAGTTTATTCCATTTATAGGATATTTAATTTTTTTAAATCCATTTCTTTAGGGACAAGATACATGACTGTAAGTGCTTTAATCCATCTAACTGATTTAAAACACATAGACTAGGAAATCTAGGTATAATTTGTAAACCTGATTTTAAAGTTAACATGGTTTTTATCATAACTCGATGAAGTCAATCCATCTATAAATAGATGATGCCATCATTCATTGTTGTGGATGAATAGATGATGTGAAGAGAGAGGAGAACATGAATGAATCAAATGAGCACATCTATGGATCAGATTGAGATTTTCAAGAATAGGGACAGCAAAACATGAATCTCATTATGAAGAACCAAGAATAAAGCATACCAAGAATCAGAGGTATTATTCAATCACAGTTAAGGTGATAATATTTTTATGTGAACTAAATAGGATCTGTATTAGCAATAAGAGATTACATGTACGAGGTCAATTTGTAATTTTCTATCATTCTAACAAGTGGAGCAAAGTGTAAAATTCCTATCAAGGAAGGTGGATTTAACCATCCAACAACAAATCTCTTAACCGAGTGCACACTCAACAGTGTTTCTAAATCTCTTAATAGAGTAGACTTTAACAGGTCCCCAGCGATACTCTTAAATGGGTAGATCATCAAAAGTGATCAAATTGTAATCCTTAATCGGTCCCTTCCAATCTGTAGATAGTGAAGATTTTGTGGGTGCCATCCCCACTTTAATTTTTACTTCCTCACAGAATTTTTTTGCGATATCATATCTTGTGCTATGTTTCAAATTACTTTCATGAATGTTTCTATGAATTTTCACATGTATGTTAATGTTATGAATTGATATAACTCACATCAAAACACTTTAAAATAGATTGAATGGATATGCAATTGATTACAAAGGTTAATTGATAAAAGGGATATAAAATTTATGGAGGTATCGATTCACCCCTTCCCTCTCAGTACATACTTCCCATTAATCCCAACACTATAAAGTGGTGAAAACATGCTGGGGAAAAAAATCTAGGGGGTATTGTGTGTTTTATATTTTTCACACTTCCTTATGAAGTGCTCGTCATTTCTTCTTTCTACAAGAAATAATCTAAGTTTAACAACATGAATCCTAATGTTACTGTACAACCCCTAACTCCTTTCAATTATCATGATTAGAACTTGAAATTAATTCTTTTACAAAAGAATAAAGGTCTATTTAGGGTATCAATGAGAACAAAAAAGAACCTAATGCAACAAAGGACAAAGAAATGTTTTTCAATAAGTGTGACCAAGCATTTGGCTTTCTATGATTAAATTTATCTCCTGAATTACTATTTCATGTAGATTACTTGAAAACACCCAACAAAGTTTGGGAAGCTCTCAAGACACTATTTGGGATAAATGATGAACTTAGAAGTCTTGAGTTGGAAAATCAACTCCTCGATATTAGTTCTTAAAGTTTTTCAAGTCTAGAGGACTTCTTCACCAAATCTAAAACTTTGAAGTTGCAATTAAAATATCATGTAATTGACAAAAAAGAGGATCAATTAATAATTTTTTTTAGTTTCCAGACTAGGTTCTAAATTTCATGTGTTTGTATCTACCCTTCTATTCTACTAAAAGAGCCTTTGGTACCTTATGGAAAATTCCCTCACTTGATATCTTTATTGTTTCTCTTATAAGAGAACAAGAAAAGTTAATTCAAATTCGTACTTTGAAATCTACTAAGGCACAAGTTCTCATTGAAGGAATTGAAAGGCAACAAAATGCTAAAGGACATAAAAAGAAGACTAGAAAGGACAAAGAAGGGAAACAGAAGATAAAATTGGCAACTTGAAAAAAAGAAAGGATACCTCATCTCAACAAAGTAAATCAATTACTAAGAGAGTTAAATGTTCCTTTTGTCTAGTCATGAAGAACATCAATGCATAAAAATCATATTGAGTACCTTACTTTTCTACACAAAAAGAATAGTATTGATGTAACTCATTATGTCAAAACATCATCTTCAAATCGGTAAATAGCTAAGGAAAAAGAGAAATTAAAAGGCGAGGTTTTATGTACTAAAGTGAGTATAGATTTTGTTGCTACATACCATATGAGTTCTCAACATGATGTGGAATCTGAACAAATTCAGATTCTAGTCTTATTAATTAAGATGATTCAACAAATGATAGTCATATTCAGACTGATTTTTAGGAAGGGCGACATGCTCTTCTTGGTGTTCAATGTACATCAAAATTATCATCATCCTTAAGGGGGCCTTATAGGCTTTTTCACTTATTATCTATTTTTTGGAGGATATTTTTTCCCACTAGGTTTTCTATCTTTCTCCTTTCATGAGAGATTTCATTGTACATTGGTACCTCACCAGTATTGTAGTCGGGACCCATTTTGTTTTTCTTGTCCTCCTAAGTTATGCTTAAGGGGAGGTTTTAGTGAAATTATTTAATTTATTTACACTTAGGCAAGTATTAGGCCTAATTCATCATCCATACACATTTGACACTTGTTGATGCACATTTTCATAAGTTAGGAGTTCTCTAGAGATGTTTCAATTTTATTTCGACACATCATCCTAGTTTAGTGGGTTATTTTTTGCCACTAGTCTTGTTTGAGGAGTCAATCCTTAGTTTCATGGTTTCACTTTCACCTATATGTACTCACCTCCATTTAATTATTGAATAATCAATTTTGGGCTCTCAATGTGTTATTGTGTTTCATTTTATCTCATAGATCTTGTAGGTTTTTACAACCCTAACCTTAACTAAACTATAATCCTAGCCTCTTTGGATCCTAATACAATTCAATCATAACCTAGAAATCAAATATTTCACCTATAAGCCTAATTGAACCCATACCCTGATACCAACTTCACTTTATACCTTATCCTTACCCTATAAATGTTTGAATTTGAATAATAATTTAACCCTAACTCGATGATTTATTTTATAACTATAATTACACACTATCAATAATTGAATCGTAGCCTTTTTTGAACTTGACTCTAAATTAAAACCTAGCATAGCTTTAATTGAATTTGACTCTAAATTAAAACCTATACCTAATCTAATTGAACCATAACTCTAATTCTAATTGAACTATAGTTTTAACCTTAATTATAATTGAGCCTAAATCAATATATATACCTCAAATGAATGTATATAATAATATTTGCATTGTTTAACCTAGTTCATTCAACGTTAGCAATAATACAAGTAAATATGTATGCATTTTCTACTAGAACGACTTGAATAAAGTAGTTCATCTACTACTGTAATAAGGCCAATTCTCTTTACATAATGTGAGTGAGCTGAATTAATAATAATACAGTGACCATTTACGAATGGTTTATGACCATTTACGAAAGGTTTTATGTTTATTTGTTTCCAGATTAATGATTAGAAGAAACAAATATATGGTCGTGACTCTCTAATGAGATTTCATTGCATTTATTTATATGGGGATGGAATAAAATGAGTGCATTGCATTTGAGTAAATTTTTCTATCTTGTTCACTGCATTTTATAAGAGAAGAGATGGCAGATCAAATGGGGAGGAAATGGGGAAGAGGATTTGGCGTAGCGATAGATATGCCTACAACTAATTTGGAAGCATCTCCAAAACCTTGGCCAAACAGTAGTGGCGGTCCTTTACTTGTAATTCTAAACGAGAAAGAAAATTGCAATTATCTTCACTGTGTTCATCGAGAAAATAGCGTGGACGTGAGATCTGTAATTGAAAAGCAAAGAGAAAGTGAAGGGGAGTACCAAAATAAATACAAGGATTATAGCGGTTTACATCCACCTTCTAAAGCCAAACTTAGGCAGAAGCGTCGTTTACCTGGCACAGGAATACTTATTTTGAAAATGATTATCACCAGCTTAGTTTATTTGCTGAGATAAAACCCTAAAATTCTAGAGTGTAACCGAGCGTGTTTTTGAACTCTTCGTTCCATATACTTGTGATTGGCCTGTTGTTCTCTATAAGAAAATAGATTTATCATTTTGCTCGCATCATCAATTATATGGCATATAATTTTTTTTTTTTTTTTTTTAAGGTTTTATGTTGCATGAAATTGTGTTCCTATTTTAGGACGTGCAACTTCAAAATGATAGAATTTAAATTGTCATTTCCATTTCTCTTTCTAATTCTCTTCTTATTTGCCTCAATCTTAAAATTAAATAAAATTAAAATATTGTTTTATAGTCTATAATATATAATATGAGACAATTGTTTGGGTCTATAATCGATTATAATATATAGGACTTGTAGGTACTTAATTATACTTCAAATATATATATATATATATA
>MU223887.1:2618588-2632655 GCA_018584345.1 Thuja plicata
TCTTTACATAATTGTTAATTTTCATATTTGGGCTTCCTTTTGTTACTCACCTTAACTTAGAGACATATTTGTTTCTATCAATCTCCATAACTATTGAACTTGTGGAGATACTTGTTACGTGTTATTCAATGAAAAGAAGATCAAATAATTAATATTGTTTACATAGAAGAGAGGGATAAATATAGAACTTGGTATTAGGGCATTTGAATAACATTACATTGAAATCGAGTCTCTTGTTTTGAAAAATTTATTATGTCAATATTTTAAATCTCAATATAGTTATTATCTTGTTTCTTAACGAGTATTAAAATTATCATCTCCCACATTAAGTGTGTTAGGAAGACATCAAAAGCATCAAAAGAATTATTTAGACAAGATGTTATTAATGTCTAATGTCTCTTGAAAAATATTAGTGTGTTTGACTAATCTCAATGATAGCATTTCACGTCCACATTCATATAATTTAGAGTGATTTAATATTTAGTTTCCCTAAGTATAAAGGAAGCTAGTTTTTATATTTTAATCTTATGTGGTTACTTTTTATATACATCTATAGTTTTCTTGTGGTTTTTAATGAGTTATGGGATTATAATGATTTTGTGTAATAATAATTTTTTTAGAACAATATTGTAAAATAGTATAAAGAAAAATAAACTTTCCTTAAGGATAATTTATGATAATTCAATTAAATGAAAATGTAGATATAACTAATTTATGTTTATTAGTTATGATTATAGTATTACTATTATCATAAATAAATTATGTAACAACCAACTTAGTTTCCATCAACGAACTCATTTTGTAAGCATGGTCTGACATAGCATCACCACATTAAATTGGAATAGGAAACACAATATAAAAATCATCATTCAAAGAGTTAAGATCGACATGCGAACCAAATCATTCCATCTTGCATGTTAGTAATCTTACAATCATATAATTGCTTAAGATGTATTTATCCATCTTTTTACTTTATGAATACGTTGGCATAAGCTGAATTAATCTATATGTTATACCTTTTAAGAAAAGGTATATTTTATAATATTACTTCATGATTGTTTAGATAAAAATATTGATTATACATGAACTAAATGGAAAATACAAATAATTACCAGAATAATAAATCCCTTAAAACAAATTCCATTTTTAAACAAATTTGATTAATTAAAACTATTTTATAAATCTCTTTATTTAAGCAACATGACAATGACAATTACAATTACAAGACATTCAACGCTTTGATGCATAAAAAATCTAATAAATTGAACTCACTCTTTTTTTAAGTGAAATTAGTACAAAGAGCACATTAACCTTTCCAAGATCCTCATGATAGATAGAAAATCAACGTCCACCAACTCACCCATAGACAATGAGAAATTTTGTTTTGCACTTCCTACTTTCCACCACACTTCAGAAAGGAAGCCAATGTAGCATCAAAGGAAATATTGATTAACTTTAATATAATACTCTCAAACATAAAGAAAACTCCAGATTGTTTGCCAACGTCCTCTGTATCTGAGTAAAATTAAAATAGATAATTAGACTGAGACCTTGATATTATTGGCGTCAAAATTTTATGGAAATATTTGCCTCCTTGTAGGTGAGTAAAGTTAAGTGATTACATAGTCTTGGTTCATTATATATGAAATCAATAGATGAAAAATAAGTAGTCTATGTCTGTATAGATGTGGTCTCGATTGTCTTGGTTGTGCTCTTTAGTTTCCAGTCGCTTGGTATGAGTGTGTTGTTATCTTCCTATGAATCTTTCTTTTGTGCTCAAGTATTATAATTTTTTTTATCTTTCCTCTGTGCAAAATGCGAAACCATAGAAAAGGCATGCAAAAAATGTAATAAAATAACTCAAAGAAATGTGTCTCACAAATCGCAATGATAGCAGGATATGCAGAAAACCCCACTTAACACCACCAACGTCGTTTGTATCCTTGTAAGTATGTAATACAGGGTAGAAGCTATATTTACAACACAAAACCCAAATTAGGAATGTGAAGGGGAAAATGGACACAACTTGGAGAAACAACATTGCATAACCCTAATAATAATGAAAAATAATAGCAGACGGTTCACTTCATTTCATCTTTTGTCTTGAACTGTTGCCTGGTTATAGATACATGCAAATGACACGTAGAAGGTAAATACACAAATGTAGAAGAACATGTCCACGTGAACCATTTGAAAAATGCCACTTACCCAATCTTGAAATCAATCAACTTGATTTTTTATGGAATTTTTTAATGAAGAAAAATAAAATACCACTGATAGAAATGAGGACAGCCAATGGGAAAAAAGAAAACAAAATTAAAATTTGACTTTAATAAAAAAAATATTCTCAGACTATAGGATAAACAGAGGTTGCACAATTTCCCAACAGAAAATTAATGTAAAAATGCAAGTGAAAACATTAGTCTCCTACCTTAACAATGGGGACTAATAATTGAGTAATTGTCCATCATGGAAATACTGCTTTTTAATATGTGAAGTAGTGCTTAACTTTCCAAGTAAATAAAGACTTTGATTCATGTACCGTCATAATACAACGTACAAATCTTTGGCCTTTCTTATAATGCGAATCTTTTCAAAAAGATTATTCTCTGAGCGTGATGACTTTATGTTTGATATTGTACAATGACAACATTATCTACATTATCACACATGTTTTTCAAATCGAAGTAAAAAAACCAGGCCTTCTCTAAAAGACAAAATAATTCCCCAGGACAAACCAGTGAAGACAATTTATGTATCTCTCTCTATTGCATGAATTACAAAGTGTGATCCAAAACATTGATAGCATGAATAGGTGTTCTTATTTTAGGATGTGACTAGTTTTTTTGCTTCAAAATATTAGAATTTTAATGTCATGCCTATTTCTTCTCTTATCCGCTTCACTAATAAAATAAAATTAAATAAACTTCATCTTTATAGTTTATGAATCAACGAAATTTATTTTTGAGTTTATATATGACTTAATATATGAGACTCCTCATAATCTGATGTGCAAGAGGAACCTAAATGTGCTTCAAATATGAGTTACTATATGAAAAGGGAAGAAATTCCCTTCTTGGCCTACTACTGAGTTTGTATCAATACATAATAGCATATCTATCTTTAATATTAATCTATATATAATAGGTTGAGATTTATTGAGAAGTTTTAATTTTTAATTAAATAATTCATATTAAAGTTGAATGATGGAAAAATTTAATGCCTTTATACATCTCAATGTATTCTATTTATAAATTAATATTTAAGATATACATGCTAGTAGTTGTTACGATGCAACATAGAAGATATTGTATAAATCAATATATAATTATAGAATATTCATATATAATAGTTTCTAGATTAAATCTTGCGCAAGATTTTAGCATCAATATTTTTTATTACAATTTATAATCCATCATCAAGATGAAGAGATCCAAAGGAAACATCTTTCCAGTGACTTTGAAGGAACCATAAGATATCATCTACATCCATAATATTGACTCCTAGGATGTGATTTCTTTTGCAATTTTGAGAAAATATTTGATGAAGTGTGCTAGGTGGATGAACCAGGTCATACAAATGTGATAACAAATTTATTCAATGAAGTTGGTGATAATGCCATTCCTGGAGTTTTAATAGTTTGCCTCTTCAAAATAATTAAACTTGGATGAATTTTTTTAAATAAAACAATAATTGATTATGACAAATTTTCAAACTATAGTCCAAGGTAGAGCAATCAAAAAATTTATAAACTTTAAAGTGGAATGATGAAAATATTAAATTTCTTTATACATGTCAACATTTTTTATCTATAGAATAATATTGAAGATAAACATGCTAGTAGCTATTGCGACACAACATCCAAGACATTGTTCATAAATCAATATATAATTATATGATATTCATATATAGTAGTTTCTAGAATTAATTTTGCGTACAAGATTTTAGCATAAATGTTTTGGATCACACTTTGTAATACATCACTAGGATAAAGAGAGCCAAAGGAAACATCTTACTATTACTCTAAAGGAACCATAACATGTCACCATCTACATCTATACCATTAATTTCTAAGATGTGATCTCTTTCGTAATTCTAAGAAAATCTTTGATGAAGACTGCTAGGTGGAGGAACAAGGTCATACAAATGTAATAAAAAAAATTATTCAATGAAGATGGGTGATAATGTCGTTTCTCCATTGTCCATTCTTCAAAATAATTGAAGGGGGATGAAATGAAAAATCCATAATTTATTATGACAACTTTCCAAAATATACTTAAAGTAGAGCCATCACAAAATATATAGACTTCCAAAATTACACTAAAATCAAGTAAAACACTTAGTTCAGTGCAAATATTTGGGACCCCCAAGGGGACAATTGTTGATGATTTGGTGGTTTCATATGCAAAAATTGAAATCAATGTTCAAGACTCAATCAAAATGTCACCATGTAAATCACAAGCCAATAATAAACGTAAAAAACAAGAGAGTCAATCTTGTATATTTGAAGCTTAATCTATATGAGCCTTAACTCATATTTTTGAAGAAGATTCCGCTCAATAAATCATACAATTTACTTTTTGGCCCAACACATGTGGGACTAACACTCCTTTAGAAATTCTAAAAAATAGTAAAACAAGCCAACTTTAAGTTTCTACGAATGAGAAAAAAAATGAATGACAAAGAATCTTAAATATAATCGTAGGAACTTTGTATATGCTTAAGTTTGCCAAAAAAAAACCTTAATACTTGTATGGCTTCTATGGGTGCGATCCAACTTCTCACAATGTTGAGCCATAAACAAGAGAGGGTTGTGTAAGGAGATACGAAGGTGAAACACTAAATTTGCCACCTCTTAAAAACACTAGCCTGCATAATTCATTTGAAATCACTGCCTCCAAAATTAGAACAATATTTTATATATGAGTATCGTGTGAGAGGAACAAAAAGGGGAGTGAAAAAATGTAGTGGTATATAGTGAAGCTGACAGGAATTGTGTACTTGTAAATACCATGTAGGGGCAATTCTTCTAGAAACTCACAATAGATAGTTCATTAATTTACACCAATTTTTTTTCAAAAACTATAGATAATAATGTTCATGCCTACAATAAGAAGATGTCGATTCTAGGTGTGTTGCAAGAGCTTGGAAGGTCTTCAAGGTGCTGATGAAAGTGGTGTAATAGGGTCTGGAGGATTAATGTTGATACATGATGTATAATACTACCGATAAAGTTGCAATCTACCAATAAATATGGGTTCCATGTAAATAATTTTTTCTACCCCCAATAACGTCCACCATATAATATTGAACTAGTAGAAATGAATATCACCTTAGCTAAAAAAAAATTATTATTAATCAATGATAAGGTGAAATATAATTTTTAAAAAAAAATTCAAATATAAAAATCTAATCTCAATAGGGATGCTGAGGTCTATAAATGGAAAGAGTTGCTAATTGATAGGCTCTAATACCATGCTGGAGCAATACTCCCAAGCAGCTAGGATCATGAAATACAAACTCCATAGAAAGAGAAGATAAATTTACTAAGAAATGAAAGCATATTAAGATACATACAAATTTATAAATTCTTTTAATATATTGGAAAGAGACTAGAAAATGAAGAGTGCAAAAGGAGACTTGTGTCTCAATTATATGTGGTAGTAGGGAGGGTGGGTATCGCCAACTACCATAGTACAAATAATAATGCAATTCAGAAAATATTAAGTGATAATTAATATGTTTCTAACCTGAGTTGGACTTAAGTGCTATGAATAGGTGAAAACCTATTTACTAAAATAATAATATGGGTTATGGTTAGGTTTAGGATCAGGTTCAAGGTTAATATTAGGGAGAAGATTAGGTTTAGAGTTATAATTATGATTAGGTTTATGGTTAGCGATATAATTAGGGTTAGTGATAAGATAAGGGTCAATTTTAGATATTAAATTAGGGTTAGAATTAAAGTTAAGATTAAGAATAGGGTTATGGATAATGTTATTGTAAGGGTTAGGGTTATCTAGAGATAGAATTACACTAAAGGTTAAATGTAGAATTATGTATGAGGTTAAGGTTAGGTTTGGGATAATGGTAGGGTTAGGGTGATACCACAATAGTGGGTTACACTTTCTCGGAGGAAGAAATTCTTCAAAAAATCTGCGAGGTGGGAAATTTAGTTGTTTACTTTCGATAGAAAGTACCTGATTTTTTCGATCGAAACATTTTTATTTTCGATCGAAACTACCTTTTTTGCCTAGTTTCGATCAAAACTAACTTAGTTTCTATCGAAACTAAGCTAGTTTTGATCGAAACTAACCAGTGAATATTTTGGTGGGTTTCAACCCATGCTGACATTAAACTAAGAAAGTACTTTCTATGAAAACTAATTAGTTTTGATTGAAAGTACTTTCTATTGAAAGTCTCTGAATATAGGCCATTTCCAAAGGCTAACAAAAATCTGCAGTTTTCATGGCTTTTGGGTTCAAATAGAAGAATAGGGAGGTTTCATTTTGCATCGTACAAGTACTCTGAATGAGATTTCTAACAAAATATTTGACAATTTTTGAATTAATTAGGTCTATGTTTATTGGCATGCATCGAATGTAGGTTTTTTATCGAATATAAACCTTCAAGTTTGATGTTCAATGAAAAATAGCAAAAAAGAGAATTTTTTTTTAAAAATAACAGTGCCCTCCGGCTTCGAGTCTTCTTTCTATAAAAAAAAAGTTGAATTTTGATAAATACACAACAATTTATCAGCTACGCAGTCAAGGTATGTCAAAATTACAGTTGACTCTACTTCAAACGTTCATAAAATATGCAATAATCATGATAATGTCGTCAAACCAATTGCATGCCCTTAGTATGGATGTTAAAAAACCTAATTCAAAAGAAGCACATTGATATACATTTTAGAAAAAAAGTTATGATGTACGAAGTCATTGTACCTTTTTGAAAATGACGTTTTCAGCAACATAGCAGTTTTAGTGGGAGAAAAAAAACCATTAAAATCAATTAAAAAAATATATTTAGAATCTAGATAGAAAATCCAAAAATACTCTAGTTTACTTCATCTTCCGATTTCAAACAGTTTAACGACAATATGCTTCTGAATGTGAAATTTTTTCTCAAAATGTAGACTTCAATGTTCGTTTAGGCCAAAAAAGTGTAACCCACTATTGTGGTATCACCCATTAAGATTATATATAATAATGGTTGATAATAAGAGCAGAGTTTTATTATTTAAACTATCCTTAATACTAACCTTGATCTTAAAAACCCTAACCCCAACCTTAAAAAGCATATTTTCATCATATTCTTAACCTTGTATCTAATTATATTTGCAATACTAACCATTATTATAACATTATTCATAATCCTATTTTTAACACTAACCACATCCCTAATTTAATGCTAACTCTAAACTTAACCCTAGTTAAATTATAGTCATATTTAAACCCTATTCATAACCCTAATAAAATTCTAAACCTACATTTAACTGATCTTGGACTCAAACCCTTATTAGACCATAACCATATCCACAAACCTAAGTATACCCAAAATATAACCCTAATTTTGATTCCATCCCTACTTGTAACTATAATCATAACCCTACCTCTAACCCTTATAAAAGTATAATACTAACTGTAACTCTAGTTAAATCAAAAATATAAATAAGACCTAACCTTTTTAATCCCCAAGCTAACCTTTACCCTAAATATGACTAAACACTAAACCTTATCCTAACTCGACCTTCACATTAAAACTAATGCTATTTTATATGTAATTGCATTTAAAATATATGACTAATCCAAATAAATAATAATCCCATCCCTAATTCAAACCCTTATCGACCTCTAATTATAAGTTCCCTAACTCTAATTGAACCCTAACCTAAATAAGTTGTCACCTTAATTGAACCCTACTCTTCACACTGATTGAATGTTAAATATAAATCTAATTCAACACTACATTTAACACTTAATAATTCTTAACCTCGATTGAACAGTTATCCTAACCTTTAACCTCACACGAAATTAACTGTTATCAAATTCATCGCACTAATTCCAATTATAACCCTTGTTAGTGTAATTATTTAATTCATTTACACTTAGGCTTATTAAGCCTAATTAGTTGTCCATACAGATTTGATACTTGTTGATGCAAGTTGTCATCATTAAGGAGTTTTCTAGAGATGTTTCAATTTTATTTCGACACATCGTCCTAGTTTAGTGGGTTGTTTTTAACCACCTCTCTCATTTAAGGAGTCCATCCCTACTTTCACGGTTGGACTTTCACATATATTCACTCGAATCTTTTTCATTATTGAATGGTTCACTTTGGACTCTCAATGTGTTATTGTGTTATTGTGCTTTCCTTTTTCTATTAGATTTTACAGGTTTTTACATTGTATCAGGGAAAATTAGAAAATTTTTGAAGCCTTAAATTTGAAATTTTGTACAGTAGTCAGCTCTTTTGAAGTGTATGGGTGTATTATGGTAGTGAATCCACCCCTAGAATCTTCGTGTGGGCATTAAAACATCCCTCGGAGGTCTCTCCATGTCACATGCTTATGACTTCTCACGATGAGCGACCTACGTGGGTCTGTGTGCATTTGGAGCAGTTTTTATTGGGCCTGCGGGTCGTAAAAGCCTCAAGTCATTGTGTTTTTAAATTCTATCTCTGTGATTAGCGAAGGTGTATACCTATACCATTGGAAAAAAAGCCAGGCTGTGGGTGAGAAAGGTAGACTGCGCCACGGGCAAAGATGAGCATTGGGTTCAACGATGAGGGTTTAAAAAAAAAAGTCCGCCCATAGCTGAGTAGCCCGCGTGCAAAGTGGAGGGACGATGGCACAAGGAAACTATGGTCCCCTTGTGCGAGCAGCCGAGTAACCCTTGTTCACAAACCCACGAACAAAGGTTTCAATTTATTTTTTGAAAAAGGTTAAAATGGCTTTTTGAAAATCAACACCCGTCAAGTTTAATACAGTCATGTGTACCACTATTCATCATCCCAAAAATGCTTTTTAACACTTTGATGACATAAGAAACTAGGGGAGTGATGTTATGGGGAACTTTTTTTTTTCTTTTGTCTTTAGGCCTTGGTTACATGGGATTATAGTTTCATGGGGGCTTCACATATTGAACCTCAATCACAACACGTGTGTTCGTGGCGTACTAAAGAATCCCTCTATTTTATAAGAAAAATTCACCAAACTCTTTTTTTTGTCACCCCCTCCAATACCTCCCGACACCTATTTTCCTTTATAAGCTACCACCCGTGAACAATAAAAATAAACCCCTCCCCCCTATTTAGGCAACATGTTGCCATTTTTTTCATTTTAAAACCCCCAATATGAATGCATGTGATATTGTATTGCCCCTTTAGTGAAGACCCTATTTTGGAGAATTGATGAACTTAGAAGTCTTGAGTTGGAAAATCAACTCCTTGATATTAGTTCTTCAAGTTTTTGAACTCTAGAGGACTTCTTCACTAAATCTAAAGATTTGAAGTTGCAATTAAAATATTATGTAATTGACAAAAAAAGAGGATCAATTAATTATTATTGTAGTTTCCAAACTAGGTTCTGAATTTTATGTGTTTGTATCTACCCTTCTATTCTACTAAAAGAGCCTTTGGTACCTTATGGAAAATGCCCTCACTTGATAACTTTATTGTTGATCTTATAAGAGAACAAGAAAAGTTAATTCAAATTGGTACTTTGAAATCTACTAAGGCACAAGTTCTCATTGTGGGAATTGAAAGGCAACAAAATGCTAAAGGACAGAAAAAGAAGACTAAAAAGGACAAAGAAGGGAAAAAAGAAGATAAAATTGACAACTTGAAAAAAAAAAAGGAAAAATCGTCTCAACAAAGTAAATCAACTACTGAGATCTGTTAAATGATCATTTTGTCTAGTCATGAAGAACATCAATGCATGAAAAAACAAATTGACCACCTCACTTTTCTACACAAAAAGAATAATATTGATGTAACTGATTATGTCAAAGCATGTTCATCAAATCAGTAAATAACTAAGAACAAAGAGAAATTGAAAGGCGAGGTTTATTTACTAAAGCGAGTATATATTTTTTTGCTATACACAATATGCGATCTCAACTTGATGTGGACTCTGAACAAATCCGGATTCCAGTCCTAATAATTTAGATGATTCAGCAGATGATAGTAATATGAAAACAAATTTTTAGGAAGGGTCACATGCTCTTCTTTGTGTTCCATGTACATCAACAACATCATCATCATCATCATCCTTAAGGGGGGCCTTATAGGCTTATTCACTTATTATCTATTTTTTGGAGGATATTTTTTCCCACTAGGTTTCCTATCTTTCTCCTTCTATAAGAGATTTCATTACATTGGTATCTTTCTCCTTCTATAAGAGATTTCATTACATTGGTAACTCACCAGGCTAGTAGTCGGGACTCATTTTGTTTTTCTTGTCATCCTAAGTGATGATTAAGGGGGGTTTCAGTATAATTATTTAATTTATTTACACTTAGGCTTATTAGGCTAGTCATCCATACACATTTGACACTTGTTGATGCACATTTTCATCAGTTAGGAGTTCTCTAGATATCTTTTGATTTTATTTCGACACGTCATCCTAGTTTAGTGGGTTATTTTTTGCGACCACTCTTGTTTGAGGAGTTCATCCCTACTTTCATGGTTTCACTTTCATGTATATGTACTCACCTCCTTTTAATTATTGATTGGGCTCTCAATGTTTTATCAAGTGTTTCATTTTATCTCATAGATCTTATCGATTTATACAACCCTAACCCTTTCTGAACTATAATCCTAGCCTCTTTCGATCCTAATACAATTCAATCATAACTTATAAATCAAATATTTCACCTATAAGCCTAATTGAACCCAAAGCCTCATACCAACTTAACTTTATACCTGACCCTTACCCTATCAATGTTTGAATTTGAATCATAATTTACCCCTAACTCAAATATTTATTTTATGACTATAATTGCACACTATCAATAATTGAATCATAGCCGTTTTTGAACTTGGCTCTAAATTAAAACCTAGCATAGCCTTATTTAAACTTGACTCTAAATTAAAACCTAACTCTCATCTAATTGAACCATAACTCTAATTCTAATTGAACTATAGTTTTAACCTTACTTATAATTGAGCCTATATCAATATATATACCTCAAATGAATGTATTTAGTAATGTTTGCATTGTTTAAGCTAATTCATTCAACCTTAGCAATAATACAAGTAATTATGTGTGCATTTTGTACTACAACTACTTGAATAAAGGAGTTCATATACTACTGTAATAAGGCCAATTCTCTTTACATAATGTGAGTGAGCTCAATTAATAATAATACAGTTTATGACCGTTTACGAATGGTTTTATGTTTATTTGTTTCAAGATTAATGATTAGAAGAAACAAATCTATGGTCGCGACTCTTTAACGAGATTTCATTGCATTTATTTATATGGGGAAGGAATAAAATGAGTGCATTGCATTGTAATACATTTTTCTATCTTGTTCACTGCATTTTATAAGAGAAGAGATGGCAGATCAAATGGGGGGGAAATGGGGAAGACGATTTGGCGTAGCGATAGATATGCCTCCAACTAAGTTGGAAGCATCGCCAAAACCTTCCCCAAACAGTAGTGGCGGTCCTTTACTTGTAATTCTAAATGAGAAAGAAAATTGCAATTTTCTCCACTGTGTGCATCGACAAAAGAGCGTGGACGTGAGATCTGTAATTGAAAAGCAAAGAGAAAGTCAAGGGGAGTACCAAAATAAATACAAGGATTATAGCGGTTTACATCCACCCTCTAAAGCCAAACATAGGCAGAAGCGTCGTTTACATGGCACAGGAAAACTTATTTTGAAAAAGATTATCACCAGCTTAGTTTATTTGCTGAGATAAAACCCTAAAATTCCAGCGTGTAACCGAGCGTGATTCGAACTCTTCGTTCCATATACTTGTGATTGGCCTGCTGTTCTCTATAAGAAAACAGAGTTATCGTTTTACTCGCATCATCAATTTTATATATATATATATATATATATATATATATATATAATGTTTTATGTTGCATGAAAATGTGTTCCTATTTTAGGACGTGCAACTTCAAAATGATAGAATTTAAATTGTCATTTCCATTTCTCTTTCTAATGCTTTTCTTGTTTGCCTCAATCTTAAAATTAAACTAAATTAAAATTATGTTTTATAGTATATAATATGAGGCAATTGTTTGGGTCTATAATTGATTAAATATATAGAACTTTAGGTACGTAATTGTACTTCAAATTTAAGGTATATATATACACTAACTTTTCAAGCAGTTGAAATTGTCAGCTCTCTTTCAAGAGTACAAGTTCTTTATCATTAGAACGTCTTTGCATAATTGTTAATTTTCATATTCGGGCTTCCTTTGTTACTCACCTCCACTTGGAGACATATTTGTTTCTATCAATCTCCATAACTATTGAATTTGAGAAGATGCTTGTTAAGTGTTATTCAATCAAAAGAAGATCAAATAATTACTATTTTTTACATAGAAGGGGAGGATAAATATAAAACTTGGTATTATGGCATTTGAATAATATTAGATTGAAATCGAGTCTCTTGTTTTGAAAGATTTACTATGTCAATGTTTTAAATCTCATTATAGTTATTATCTTGTTTCTTAATGATTATTAAAATTATCATCTCCCACATTAAGTATGTTAGGAAGACATCAAAAGCATCAAAAGACTTGTTTAGACAATATGTTATTAATGTCTAATGTCTCTTGAAAAATATTAGGGTGTTTGACTAATCTCAATGATAACATTTCACATCCACATTCATATAATTTCGAGTGATTTAATATTTAGTTTCCTTATGTATAAAGGATGCCAGGTTTTATATTATATTCTTATGTGGTTGCTTTTTATATACATCTATAGTTTTCTTGTGGTTTTTAATTAGCCATAGGATTATAATGGTTTTGTGTAATACTAAATTTTTTTAGAACAATATTTTAAAATAGTATAAAGAAAAATAAACTTTCCTTAAGGATAATTTATGATAATTGAATTAAATTCATATGTAGATATAACTAATTTATGTTTATTAGTTATGATTATATTATTATTATTATTATTATTATAAATTATGTAACAACCAACTCATTTTCCATCAATTTTGCCAAGATAACATTACTTGTAAGCATGGCTTAACATAGCATCACCACATTAAATTTGAATAGGAAAGTCAATATGCAAATCACCATTCAAAGAGTGAAGGTCACCATGCGAACCAATCCATTCCATCTTGCATGTTATTAATCTTACAATCGTATAACTGCTTAAGATGTATTTATCCATCTTTTTTCTTTATGAATACATTGGCATAAGGTGAATTAATCTATATGTTGTACTTTTAAAAAAAAGGTATATTCTATAATATTACTTCATGATTGTTTAGATAAAAATAGTGGTTATACATGAGCTAAATGGAAAATACAAATAGTTACCAGAATAATAAATCCCTTAAAGAAAATTCCATTTTGAAATTTTTTTTATCAATTAAAACTATTTTATAGATCTCTTTATTTAAGAAACATGACAATAACAATTATAATTACAAGACATTCAAAGGTTTGATGCATAAAAACTCTAATGAATTTAACTCACTCTATTTTAAAGTGAAATTAGTATAAAGAGCACATTAACCTTTCCAAGATCCTCATGATAGATAGCACATTAACTTGCACTAACTCACCCATAGACAAAGAGAAATTTTATTTTGTACTTCCTACTTTCCACCACACGTCAGAAAGGAAGCCAGTGTAGCATCAAAGAAAATCAATAAATGAAAATCAGTAGTCTAAGTTTGTATAGATGTGTTCTCTGTAATGTCCCTGCCAGGGAACCCATAAGGAATCAGGTCTTATGACCAAAATTGCAACTCATTTTTTTTTTTTTTTTTAACATTACAACATTACTACTCCACATTTACATTCCTTAAGGTTCCCTTAATGTATTTCATTTACTAACATATTTACATTACTTATCCAAA
>MU223887.1:2636170-2660332 GCA_018584345.1 Thuja plicata
TTAAATCATAATATAAACATCATAACACAAATCAATGTAAAACATTTTACTGATAGTTCATTTCTAGCCATTCATCATTAAATCATAACTCATTTAATATGTCCAAATAACTGCAATAACCAATTATATATGCTCAAATATCTCATAAAATGCTAACTAAATAATAATCATAGTCCATCATAAAACCCAAAGTGTCAAAGCAATAGTCTTGTCTGTCTAACATAGGAAGATTCTAGGGTGGGCATTACATTCTCGATTGTCTTGTTGTGCTCTTTAGTTTCCAGTCACTTGGTATGGGTATGTTGTTATCTTCCTATGAATCTTGGTTCTGTGCTCAAGTATTATAATTTTTTTATTTTATTTGGCTTCAGTGCAAAATGTGAAACCATAGAAAAGGCATGCAAAAAAATTTATAGAATAACTCAAATAAATGTGTCTCACAATCACAATGATAGTATGTAGGAAAAACCCACTCAACACCACTAACGCGGTTTGTATCCTCGTAAATATGTGATACAGGGTAGAAGCTATATGTACAACACAAAACCCAAATGAGGAATGTGAAGGGAAATTGTGCACAACTTGCAGAAACAACATTGCAATACCCTAATAACAATGCAAAATAATAGCAGACGGTCAACTTTATGACATCTTTTGTCTTGAACTGTTGCCTGGTTACAGGTACATGCAAATGACATGTAAAAGGGAAAGACACAAACGTAGAAGAACATGTCAGCCAACCATTTGAAAAATGCCACTTGCCCAATCTTGAAATCACCCACCTTGATTATTTGTGGAAATCTTTAATGAAGAAAAATAAAATAACACTGATAAAAATTGGAACAGCCAATGAGAAAATAAAAATAAAAATAAAATTTCTCTTTAATAAAAAAATTATTCTCAGTCTATAGGATAAACAGAGGTTGAACAATTTCCCAAGAGAAAATTAATTTAAAAATGTAAGTGAAAACATTAGTCGCCTACCTTAACAATGGGGACTAATAATTGGTTATTGGTCCATCATGGAAAATCTGCTTGTTACTATGTGAAGTGGTGCTTAACTTTCCAAGTAAAGAAAGACTTTGATTCATGTAGTGTCATAATACAACCCACAAATCCTTGGCCTTTCTTATAATGGGGATCTTTTTTAAAAGATTCATCCTCTACCATCTAATGGTCATAATTTGTGTTTGAATCCCTTAAATAACAAAATCTTCTCTAAGCGTGATGGATCTATGTTTCACATTCTACAATGACAACATTATCACACGTGTCCTTCAGATCAAAGCAAAAAAAAAACCAGGCCTTCTCTATAAGACAAAAGAATTCCTCTCCACAAACCATCGAAGACAATTTATGCATCTATCTCTCTCTATTGCATGAATTACTAAGTGTGATCCAAAACATTGATTTCATGAATAGGTCTTCCTATTTTACGATGTGCCTAGTTTTTTTGCTTCAAAATGTTAGAATTTCAGTGTCATGCCTTTTTCTTCTCTTAGTCGCTTCACTAATAAAATTAAAAATAAATAAAATTCTACTTTATAGTTTATGATTCAAGGAAATTTATTTTTGAGTTTATATATCACTTAATATATGGGACTCCTCATAATCTGATGTGCAAGAAGAACCTAAATGTGCTTCAAATACAAGCTATTGTATGAAAAGGGAAGAAATTCCTTTCTTTGCCTACTCTTGAGTTTGTATGAATACATAATAGCATATATATCTTTAATATTAATCTATATATAATAGGTTGAGACGTATTGAGAAGTTTTAATTTTTTAATTCAATAATTCATATTAAAATTGAATGATGGAAAATTTAATGCCTTTATATATATCTCAATGTATTCTATCTATAAATTAATATTTAAGATATACAGGCTAGTAGTTGTTGCGATGCAACATAGAAGATATTCAATAAATTAATATATAATTATATAATATTCATATTTAATAGTTTATAGATTAAATCTTGTGTAAGATTTTATCATCAATATTTTGGATCACACTTTATAATTCATCATCAGGATGAAGAGAGCCAAATGAAACATCTTTCCTATGACTTTGAAAGAACCATAAGATATCATCTACATCCATAATATTGACTCCTAGGATTTGATTTCTTTTGCAATTCCACGAAAATATTTGATGAGGTGAACAAGGTCATACAAATGTGATAACAAATTTATTCAATGAAGTTGGTGATAATGCCATTTCTGGAATTTTCATAGTTCCCCTCTTAAAAATAATTAAAGATGGATGAAATAAAAAACCATAATTGATTATGAAATTTTTTCAAACTATACTCAAAGGTAGAGCCATCATAAAATTTATAGACTTTAAAGTGGAATGATGAAAATATTAAATGTCTTTATACATGTCAAAAAAAATTATCTATAGAATAATATTGAAAATATACATGCTAGTAGCTATTGCGACACAACATGCAAGACATTGTTCATAAATAAATATATAACTATATGATATTCATATATAGTAGTTTCTAGAATTAATTTTGTGTAAGGTTTTAGCATAAATGTTTTGGTTCACACTTTTTAATCCATCATCAGAATGAAGAGAGCCAAAGGAAACATCTTACTATGACTCTAAAGAAACCATAACATGTCACCATCTACATTTATACCATTTATTTCTAAGATGTGATCTCTTTCGTAATTCCAAGAAAATCTTTGATGAAGTGTGCTAGGTGGAGGAACAAGGTCATACAAAAGTGATAAAAAATTTATTCAATGAAGATGGGTGATAATGTCTTTTCTCTATTGTTCATAGTTCCCCTATTCAAAATAATTAAAGGGGGATGAAATGAAAAACGTGTCATTTATCACGACAACTTTTCAAAATATACTTAAAGTAGAGCCATCAAAAAAATATATAGACTTCCAAAATAATAAAATCAAGGAAAACAATTAGTTCGGTGCAAACATTTGGGACCCACAATGTGATAATTGCTGATGATTTCATAGTTTCACATGCAAAAATTGAAATCAATGTTAAAGACTCAATCAAAATGTCACCATGAAAATCGCAAGCTAATAATAATAAACCTAAAAACAAGAAAGTCAATTCTGTATATTTGAAGCTTAATCTATATGAGCCGTAACTCATATTTCTTACGGAGATGCCGGTCAATAAATCACACAATTTACTTTGTGGCCCAACACATGTGGGACTAACACTCCTTTAGAAATTCTGAAAAATAGTAAAACAAGCCGACCTTAAATTGCTACGAAAGAAGGAAAAAATGAATGACAAAGAAACAGAAATATATCTGTAGGAACTTTGTATATGCTTTAGTTTGCAAAAAAAAGGATTAATACTTGTATGGCTTGTGTGGGCGTGATCCAACCTCTCACAATGTTGAGCCATAAAAAAAAGAGGGCTGTGTGACGAGATCCGAAGGTGAAACACTAAATTTGCCACCTCCCAAAAACACTAGCCTGCAGAATTCATTTGAAATCACTGCCTCCAAAATTAGAACAATACTTTATATATGACTATCGTATGAGAGGAACAAGGGGAGTGAAAAAATTTGGTGGTATATAGTGAAGCTGACAGGCATTGCCTACTTGTAAACCTCAATGTAGGGGGAATTTTTTTAGAAACTCACAATAGATAGTTCATTAATTTACACCAATTTTTTGAAAAACTATAGATGATTATGTTCATGCCAAGAATAAGATGATGTCAATTCTAGGTGAGTTGTAGGAGCTTGGAAGGACTTCAAGGTGCCGATGAAAGTGGTGTAACAGGGTATGGAGGATTAGTGTTGATACATGATGTATAATACCTATGATAAAGTTGCAATCTACCAATAAATATGGGCTTAATGTATTTCTACCCCGCATAATGTCCACCATATAATATTGAACTAGTAGAAATGAATATCACCTTAGGTAAAAAAAATATTTATTACTCAATGATAACGTGAAATATAATTTAAAAAAAAAAATCAAATGCGAAAATCTAATCTCAATAGGGTTGTTGATGTCTAAAAATGGAAAGAGTTGCTAATTGATAAGCTCTAATACCATGCTAAAGCAATACTCCAAGGCAGTCAGGATCATGAAGTACAAACTTCCATAGAGAGAGAAGATAGATTTAGTACGAAATAAACGGATAATAAGATACATACAAATTTACAAATCCTTTTAATATATTGGAAAGAGGCTAGAAAAAAGGAGTACAAAAGGAGACTTGTTTCTCAATCATATGTGGTAGTAGGTAGGGTGGGTATTGGCAACTACCCTAGTATAAATAATAAGGCAATTGAGGAAATATTAAATGACAACTAATATGTTGGTAACCTAAGTTCGACTTAAGTACTATGAATAGGTGAAAACCTATTTACTAACATAATAATATGGGTTATGGTTAGGTTTACGATCAGGTCAAGGTTAAGATTAGGGAGAAGGTTAGGTTTAGAATTATAATTACGATTATGTATATGGTTAGAAATATAATTAGGGTTAGTGATAACATAAGGGTCAATTTTAGATATTAAATTAAGGTTAGAGTTAAGTTAAGATTAAGAATAGGGTTATGGATAATGCTATGGTAAGGGTTAGGGTTATCTAGAGATAAAATTACACTAAAGGTTACATGTTCAATTATGGATGAGGTTAAGGTTAGGTTTGGGATAATGGTAAGGTTAAGATTAGATATATAATAATGGTTGATAATAATGGTAGAATTTTATTATTTAACCTATTTGTAATACTAACCCTGATCTTAAAAACTCTAACCATGACCATAATAAGCATATTTTCATCCTATTGTTACCTTATATCTAATTATATTTGCAATACACACATAATTAGAAAATTTTTGAAGCCTTAAATTTGAAATTTTTCACAGTAGTAAGTTCTTTTGAAGGTTATGTGTGTATTATGGTAGTGAATGCACCCCTAGAATCATCTTGTGGGTATTAAAACGCTCTTGTGTTTGCCCTGAGACATCTTCCATAGGTCTCTCCATGTCACATACTTACGACTTCTCACGATGAGTGACCCACGTGGGTCTGTGTGCGTTTGGGGCAGTTTTTATTGGGCCTGCGGGTCGTAATAAGCCTCAAGTCATTGTGTTGTTAAATTCTATCTCTCTTACCACAAAACGTAAATATGTCTACAATGGGAAAGAAAGCCAGGCCGTGGGTGAGAAAGGTAGACTGCACCACGGGCAAAGATGTGATTTGGATTCGACGGCGAGGGTTTTAAAAAAATGTCTGCCCACAGCTGAGTAGGCCGCGTGCAAAGTGGAGGCACGATGACACAAGGGAACTATGGTTCCCTTGTTCACAAACCCATGAACAAAGGTTTCAATTTATTTTTTTTAAAGATTGAAAAGGCTTTTTGAAAAGCAACACCCATCAAGTTTAATACAGTCATTTGTAGCACGATTCATCATCCCAAAAGTGTTTTTTAACACTTTGATGACATAAGAAATTAGGCGGAGTGATGTTATGGAAGAACCTTTTTTTGTCTTTACGCCCTGGTTAAATGGGATTGTAGTCCTATGGGGGCTTCACATAGTGAACCTGAATCACAACATTTGTGTTTGTGGCATACTAAGGAATCCCCCTATTTTCTATAAAAAATTCACTAAACTCCTTTTTTATCACCTGCTCCAATACCTTCCCACACCTATTTTCCTTGATAAACTCCCACCCCCGCACAATAAAAATAAACCCCTCCCCCCTATTTAGGTAATATATTGCCCTTTTTTTCCCATTTTAAAACCCCCAATATGAATGCATGTGATATTGTATTGCCCTTTTAGTGAGGACCCTATATATAGCCCCTATGTCTTTCAAACCCAAGGGGCTTAACTTTGGCCCATATTTTTTATTTTGGAATTTTTTTGGTCGATTAAATATTTTTACTTTAATTTTTTTGGAGGAGAAACAATTGTGTAACAAATAAAATTACATTTGCTGAGAACTTATGCTTGGCCCAGGGACTCGAACAAGGGCTAGTGCCAAAAAAGTGAAATAGGGGAGCTCTAAAGAAATTAATGAACTCAAAGAAGCCATCGACCAATATAAATATGTGATGGAAGAGTCTGCTGAGATCTTGAAGCAGACCTGATCTTGGTTGCTGGGGCTGGTTTTCTTTTTGTCTGTTGTCGTCTTTTGACTGCGTGATCTTGCTGGTGGGGTCCTCCATGCTATCTCTTTTTTTCCCCCAGCTGATTTTTATGGTTTTGTCTGTTAGTTTTTTCTTATGTTTCTAATTGCCTAACTGTAGTTTTTTGTAAAGGGTTACTGTTCCCTTCAAAAACTACTTTACCCTTAATCGAAAACTTATGCTTGGCAACTCAAGATTTAGTGTTGTTTTTTTTCAAAAGTCCATATTTTTTTGTCATGAATCCAATAGACACACTTATGCACTATCATTATAAACTATCAATTTAGTGTATTTTGTAGTTTGGTTACAAAACACTCCTATAAAGTGGAAAAAACAAGGCGGGGAAGCTAATCAAGGGGGTATTGTGTGTTTTCTATTTCTTACACTTCCTTAAGAAGTGCTCTTCATTTATGCATTCTACAAGAAACAATCTAAGTTTAAAAACATGAATCCTAGTGTGACTATACAACCCCTGCCTCCTTTCAATCATAATGATTGGAAGTTGAAAGTAATTCTTTTACAAAAGAATAAAGATTTCTTTAGGGTAGCAATGGGAACAAAAAAAGAACCTAATGCAACTAAGGACAAATAAAAGTTTTTCAATAAGTGTGACAAAGCATTTGGCTTTCTATATTTAAATTTATCTCCTGAATTACTATTTCATGTTGATTACTTGAAAACACCCAACAAAGTTTGGGAAGCTCTCAAGACGCTATTTGGGACAATTGATGAACTTAGAAGTCTTGAGTTGGAAAATCAACTAATCGATATTAGTTCTTCAAGTTTTTGAACTCTAGAGGACTTCTTCACTAAATCTAAATCTTTGAAGTTGCAATTAAAATATTATGTAATTGACAAAAAAGAGGATCAAGTAATTATTTTTGTACTTTCCAAACTAGGTTATGAATTTTATGTGTTTGTATCTACCCTTCTATTCTACTAATAGAGCCTTTGGTACCTTATGGAAAATGCCATCACTTGATAACTTTATTGTTGATCTTATAAGAGAACAACAAAAGTTTATTCAAATTGGTACTTTGAAATGTACTAAGGCACAAGTTCTCATTGTGGGAATTGAAAGGCAACAAAATGCTAAAGGACAAAAAAAGAAGACTAAAAAGGACAAAGAAGGGAAAAAAGAAGATAAAACTGACAACTTGAAAAAAAAGGGATAACATGTCTCAACAAAGTAAATCAACTACTGAGAGAGTTAAATATTCCTTTTGTCTAGTCATGAAGAACATCAATGCATGAAAAAAAAATTGAGCACCTCACTTTTCTATAGAAAAAGAATAATATTGTTGTAACTGATTATGTCAAAGCATCTTCTTCAAATCGGTAACTTACAAAATACAAAGAGAAATTGAAAGGAAAGGTTTTATTTACTAAAGAGAGTATAGATTTTGTTGCTACACACCATACGAGTTCTCAACTTTATGTGGACTTTGAACAAATCTGGAGTCTAGTCCTAATAATTTAGATGATTCAATAGATGATAGTCATATTCAGACAGATTTTTAGGAAGGGCCACATGCTCTTCTTGGTGTTCAATGTACATCAACATCATCATCATCCTTAAGGGGGGCCTTATACGCTTATTTGCTTATTATTTATTTTTGGAGGATATTTTTTCCCACTAGGTTTTCTATCTTTCTCTTTGTATGAGAGATTTCATTGTACATTGGTACCTCACCAGGATAGTAGTCAGGACCCACTTTATTTTTCCTTGTCTCCTAAGTTATGCTTAAGGGGGTGTTAGTGTAATTATTTAATTTATTTACACTTACGCTTATTAAGCCTAATTAGTTGTCTATACACATTTAACACTTGTTGATGCACATTTTCATCATTTTGGAGTTCTCTAGAGATGTTTTGATTTTATTTTGATACATCATCCTAGTTTAGTGGGTTGTTTTTTGCCACCACTCTTGTTTGAGGAGTCCATCCTTACTTTCATGGTTGCACTTTCACCTATTTGTACTCACCTCCTTTTAATTATTGAAAAATCAATTTTGGGCTCTTAATGTGTTATTATTTTTCATTTTATCTCGTAGATCTTGTAGGTTTTTACAACCCTAACCCTAACTGAACTATAGTCCTAGCCTGTTTTGATCCTAATACAATTCAACCATAACCTAGAAATCAAATATTTCACCTATATGCCTAATTGAACCCAAACCCTAATACCAACTTAACTTTATACCTTACCCTTACCCTATCAATGTTTGAATTTGAATCATAATTTAACCCTAACTCAAAGATTTATTTTACAACTATAATTGCACACTATCAGTAATTGAATCGTAGCCTTTTTTGAACTTGACTATAAATTAAAACCTAGCATAGCCTTAATTGAACTTGACTCTAAATTAAAACCTAACTCTAATCTAATTGAACCATAATACTAATTCTAATTGAACTATAGTTTTAACCTTAATTATAATAGAGCCTAAATAGATATATATACCTCAAATGAATTTATTTAGTAATGTTTGCATTGTTTAAGCTAGTTCATTCAACGTTAGCAATAATACAAGTATATATGTGTGCATCTTCTAGTACAACTACTTGAATAAAGGTGTTCATCTACTACTGTAACAAGGGTTGCAGGGCAGCTAGGATCCCGCGCAAGACTGGAAGAACAGTCATGATTCTTTGAATAATAATTTGAATAACAATCATGATAATTTGGTGGTGCACTTTATGGCACAAAATGTCATTGCCTATCATATGGCCCGGGCCAAGATGAAGGTACTTCTTAGAGAGAGCATGAAACTTACAATATTTCAGTTCTAGATATTTGTGATGTCTCATTTCTCCATAGGTAAATGGCGCAATGTTGACAGTGGGTAAAATTTAACCAAAGTTGTGCCCTCGTTGTTATCTTCATTATCTACATCAATGGAATTCCAAATCTGGGTAGGTCCAAAGATATGATGTGAGAATCCTAGGATGAGGCACAAACAATGCTAGAACTAGATTTGGGGTTTCCCACACTACTGAAATTAAGGTACAGGGTGCTTTCCCTCTGTCTGTTATTTGTTTCTTCCCACGATTCTCTATTTCAGACATAGAAGCAGCATACACAAGCAAAACAATTGATGACCATAAAAATCAAGAGTTGAATAAGGACCACACACTAGACATTTGTCATACTGAGAAAAAAACACCTGTTCACATTATTTGCTTCCACATGAATTTTGCATGCGGGACACTACAAAATCAGTTCATGCATTGAACTTCTAATGCAGCGAAATATCTCATTTTCATATCAAAACACAGTATATAACTTTAGAGCATTCTTAACAACATGGGTCCACTATGAAATATATAAAGCTATTAAATCTTTATTCCAAGTTAACAAATTCATACTTTTACAAAAAGCAAGCAACTTTTAAACTCCAAACCAGTTCAGCCAACATCAAGGGCAGAAAAATTTAAAGTACACTATATTTTGAAACCATTGTCCCGAGAAGACACAACATCACCTTTTAATGCACATGTTACTAGAAAACCAAAAGTGCTTATAGGATGAATGTAAGCACAAAGACAATTGTGATTCCAAGTTCCAACACACTCTAACAACATTTTGCTTCAAGCGAACAACTTGATATAAATCATGAATACAGACAGATGTTCAGTCCCAAGCATAAAATATTAGGACCAACATTCAATACTAAAAAATTATCAATGATATTATAAACTGCCTTGAAGCTAAAAACCACTCAGTGTTAGTGCTGCAAAACTCTAAACCTAATATGACTAGGTGGCAGGGTGCCATCGCAGATGATTGCCTGTAGATTTCTTCACCACAAATTGCCAAGAGGCATGCAGTTAATTGAGTCGAATTGGCGATTCAAAATCCTACAAAAGAAGATTATGTCAGTTACAGAAGATAATCGAGTCGAATTGGGGATTCAAAATGCTAATAGCGACTTGAGCATTCAATTTGGATACAAACTTATGGCAGAGGGGGATATAGGATTGTAGTAGTTGTTTAATGTGTAATAAGTTACCCGTTTGGTCCATTAGCTTGCCAATCCTCTGCATTTTGTATTATGATTGTAGCAATCAATAAATGAACAGACGTACAAACCCAAATCATTTTGAAGTTTTCCCAACATGGGTTTCTTCCTGTGAAATCTTTCATAAGAAAAACACCACAGAAACAAACAGGAAAAAATCAATTCTTTAATTGTCAGTTAATTCAGCATAAGCGAAATTTTCTGAAATTAATGCTGAGGAAACAACTGAAAAACACAAACAAACTCAATTGTTTAAAACGATGAGATCCTTAACGAAGAAAATAAGACTGGAATTGTTTGGCTAAATGCCTCAGCATAACTCAATCTCATGGGGTCTAATCATTTCTACATAGCTAATTATAATCCTGCACTCAGTGTTAGTGCTGCTAAACTAAGAGGCATTTGTTTTTCTACTATCAGCATCTAGACTTGGATAGTCGTGTGTTCTCTCTTATTGAAATCTATGTGCTGCTCCCTGCAAGAACTGACAATCCAATGAAAATAAAACATGATTAATTGTTTATTACAGCTGATTTAAATTTGAGCAAGTTGTATGCATTGAACATAGGAAAAGAAACTAATTCATGAAAATCGGGCAGTTTCTTTGGCTAAATGAAACAGCTGGGCTCATGGCTTCCCATATAATCTATGATATATTTCAGAAATATTGCAGTTTGGTATAATGTACCATGTAATGTATAATGTCTGTAAAAAAACTGAGGGATTGGTAAATTACCTTGTTGCAGAGTTGCAGTCGCAGAAGAAATCAATACTACTGAAGAAATGAAGGATAGCCATGGTAGCAGAAATCTAATCATCATTCTATAAGTCCTCACCAATGAATCTATAGAGTTTAACTGTCTAGTACTCTGTGTTGAAACTGAAATATATGCAGATCTCGTTCTTGTAGCCAGCTGAAAGCAGATTCCTTTCCTCTACAGTCAGCTCACCATCTAATTTGGCAACTTTCTTCATTGACTCCACCATTTCTACAATGTATATGATAGCAATAAGGCTCATTTGAATTTGAATTAATGTTGGATCTTTCTTCTTTAACGAAAATTGAAACATTAAAAAGAAAAAAATAATAAAAAAATACTAGTCCAAACAAATTGCTGTCTTAAGAAATTTGGAACCTATGCATCATAAAGCAATGGTAGTTGCACAAGCTGAGAATTGCATCTAGGTCAACCAGTTGATTCGACAGCTTAACTTTCAACATGATAGAGAGATCTACCAGCAAAGGATTCATCAATTGGGGCAAACACTAGTTGGGCACATACACGAGCTGCACTCTCATCACTTGACAGAGCCATGCAAGATGAAGCTACGCCTACAAAATGCCAGTGGCCTCTGAGCCTTTTCCTCGCCAGAACATTCATTAAATTTGCAGTCACCAATAGAGAAATCAAGCCGTAGTCTGCCACGACAGTCCACCTCTCTTAAAAAAACATGCAAGAAAAATCATTTTGTAGGTAGATGCCAAGTGCTCCTTTCGACCTGTAGGCTATAGCGATTCCCAGGAATGGACACTGTTTTTGAAATGAAATGATCAGCCCGTGCAGGCCCTGTCAGACTGTGTTTATATGCGCCTTGTCTAGCCTCGTTTTATGCGCTTTCTCTAGCTTCGTAAATTGTATTTTCTCTCTGGCAATCTATCATCAGCCAATGACATTGCTGGAAACCATTTTTAAGAACTGTTATTGTTAACTAATAAGCAACTTTGATTGATTGAACATTAGCATGAAATAGATCACTTGATAAAGCTGAACGGTGATTGGTCTATCTGAATATGGATTAATCACTGCTTAACTAAAAGCCCTGGGCAATAGTTACTGCCATATGCATGGCAGAAACTAATAAGGCCAATTCTCTTTACATAATGTGAGAGATGAATTAATAATAATACAGTTTATGACCGTTTACGAATGGTTTTATGTTTATTTGTTTCCAGATTAATGATTACAAGAAACAAATGTATGCTCGCGACTCTCTAATGAGATTTCATTTCATTTATTTATATGGGGAAGGAATAAAATGAGTGCATTGCATTGTAGTACATTTTTCTATTTTGTTCAAGTGCATTTTATAAGAGAAGAGATGGCAGATCAAATGGGGAGGAAATGGGGAAGAGGATTTGGCGTAGCGATAGGTATGCCTCCAACTAAGTTGGAAGCATCTCCAAAACCTTGGCCAAACAGTAGTGGCGGTCCTTTACTTGTAATTCTAAACGAGAAAGAAAATTGCAATTATCTCCTCTGTGTTCATCGACAAAAGAGCGTGGACGTGAGCTCTGTAATTGAAAAGCAAAGAGAAAGTGAAGGGGAGTACAGAAATAAATACAAGGATTATAGCGGTTTACATCCACCCTCTAAAGCCAAACTTAGGCAGAAGCGTCATTTACCTGGCACAGGAAGACTTATTTTGAAAAAGATTATCACCAGCTTAGTTTATTTGCTGAGATAAAACCCTAAAATTCCAGCGTGTAACCGGGCGTGTTTTCGAACTCTTCGTTCCATATACTTGTGATTGGCCTGCTGTTGTCTATAAGAAAATAGAGTTATCGTTTTACTCGGATCATCAATTATATGGCATATAAATATTTTTTTTTTGTTTTTAATGTTTTACGTTGCATGAAAATTTGTTCCTATTTTAGGACGTGCAACTTCAAAATGATAGAATTTAAATTGTCATTTCCATTTCTCTTTCTAATTCTCTTTTTATTTTCCCCAATCTAAAAATTTAATTTAATTAAAATTATCTTTTATTGTCTATAATATGAGGCAATTGTTTGGTTCTATAATTGATTATAATATATAGGACTTTTAGGTACCTAATTATACTTCAAATATATATATATATATATATATATATATATATATATATACACACACTAACTTTTTGAGGAGTTGAATTTGTCACTTCTCTTTTAAGAGTACAAGTTCTTTATCATTAGAATATCTTTGCATAATTAATTTCCATATTCCCATCCTTTTGTACTCACTTCCACTTAAAGACATATTTGTTTCTATCAATCTCCCTAACTATTGAACTTGTGGAGATACTTGTTAAGCGTTATTCAATCAAAATAAGATGAAATAATTACTATTCTTTCCATGGAAGGGGAGGATAAATATAGAACTTGGTGTTATGGTATTTGAATAATATTAGATTGAAATCGAGTCTCTTGTTTTGAAGGATTTATTATGTCAATATTTTAAATTTAGTTATAGTTATCATCTTGCTTCATAATGATTATTAAAATTATCACCTCCCACATTAAGTATGTTAAGAAGAAATCAAAAGCATCAAAAGACTCATTTAGACAAGATGTTATTAATGTCTAATGTCTTCTAAAAAAATATTAGGGTATTTGACTAATCTCAATGATAGCATTTCATGTCCACATTCATATAATTGAGAATGATTTAATATTTTGTTTCCCTAAGTATAATGGAAGCTAGATTTTATATTGTGATGTTGTATGGTTACACACACACAAAATATATATATATATATATATATATATATATGAAAAAAAAATTATTTAATGTTAAATACCATAAAATTTATAAAACAATACATTAAAAACTTGGAAAATATGGTGAAAGTCATTTTCCACTACCTGATCAAAACCCTCGTGTTCTGACCCAACAAAACCCCACTATTCAAATGATAACGACAATGGGGTATATTTTTTACAAAAGCCCCAAATCTTAGGTTTTAATCAGAACCCCTAGCATAAGGGGTTCCGATCAAAACCCATTAAAGTGAATTAAAAAAAAAGGGTTTCTATTGAAACCAAGTTTCTATTGAAACCTAGTTCCTATTGAAACTCAGTTTCTATTGAAACCTAGTTTCTATCGAAACCCCCTTCATTGTGGACATTAAATTGGAAGTCGAGGACTTTTGATCGGAAGTAAAAAGAGATTTTGATCAAAAGTCGCCTCTGATCAAAACCTTTAATTTTTGTTATCTTGCCAAAAAAGTAGTATTCATGATGAACTATAATTGATTGAATGTTTGAAGATATTAAGCTGATGATCACCAAGTGACTGAAAGTTAATGCAAGACATTAAATAAGTTAATGTATTGTATTGTATTGTCATTGATGTCAACTTGATATAATCTGATTGGTTATATACAAAGTGTCAAAGACTTCAGAGAATCAGAAAGATTAAGGTTATGCTTTCAGTAATGCATAAAAGATTAGTATTCACTAAGTGACTTCAAACACCAATGGGCAGTGCACCCCGACGGACAGAGAAACCCAAGAAGAAAGTCATAGTGTTTCCCAAGCAATAAACCCGACAAGCACTATCGATGAGAAAAATCACAAGTATTACCGACTAGCAGAACTTCATAGTGATGCCCAACGGACAGACAACCCCGACGGAGATGCCCGAGGAGAACTAGAGTGTTGACCGAAGCTAAAAAAGAGTTAAACACCAAAAGGAACTAAAGTTCATAAATGACAAAACACTTAGCTGGGAAGAGCTAAAGAAGGAGTTAACTAGTTGTTAATATTGTTTTCATCGACAAGTTAAAGCCAGAGATAAGAGAAAGATTTAAAGATGTTTTATTCAAGATAAATCTATGGGATAAAACTGAAGTAAAGCTTTAAATCAAGATTGGCTAAGATTGCAGATCATGCCAAGAACAAGAAAGTCAAGAACTAATAAATGGTGAAATCATGTCTATAAAGAGTCAAGCTAACTCATTGTGAACAAGGGGTGAATAGAAAAAGAAGGATGCTGAAGAGAAATTGATGAAGGAAGAATTCAATTAGACTTGATCAATCAAGCTAAAGAAAAGAGCTAATTCCGCAGACACCTAGCAACAGAGAAGAACATCATCACCTAGAAGAAAGAAGTGGAGAAAACATGTTGAAAAGATACATTGATCATAAAGGTATTATGAGCTTAAAATAGAGTTGAAAATATTCAAAGTATAGTTGTATATGTGAACAGGTCATTTACTCTTTCAGTTTAACCATTGGATCAGAAATTCTCTTAACTGAGCAAGACTTAACAATCCTTTCTATATTGAGATACATCCCAAGGAGTATCAAAAATTTTGGTCATGAAGATAGGATGAGATGCCAGATACCATTTGACAAAATACACTGGGTTTGGTCATAAAAGGTAGCATAGAGATGCCAGATATCAAGTGACAAACTATTCTATTAAAATCCTCTAACAAGGTTGCACCTAACAATGTGTTTGTAACCTTTAATAGGGTTGGGTCTTCACCGAGATCACTTCAGAAGAGTGAAAATTTTGGGTTACCAATAAAACTTAATCCTTTTAATCCACAATTAGATTAACTTATTTGATTGTATGCATAAAACTTGAAAGTAAAGAATCATACACAACACATAACATAATATTTGGTTACCCAGAAACCTTCCAAAATAAATTAAAATTGGGGTGGGGCTGATAACCACAAGATTTAATACTGTAGTACAAATTTATCCCATTAGAGCTTATAATGACCACTTCTGATGGTCTGCCCTGTTAGGAGCATAGAAAGGACTGTTAAGTCCACCTTGTTAAAAGATTTTATACAATACAATGAGTAATGTAACTCTGTTAAGAGATTTAGAGAAAGGACTATTAGGTCCACCTTGTTAAAGGATTTTGTTGATCCACCTGTGAGAATGAACCAGTTGATGATCTGCTCTGTGCAACTATGATTGCTGAATAAGATCCTTCTGAATATAACCAATCATCTGAATGTGATAGATGAGACTCCACTATCCTGGATACTTCTCTTTAATCAAACTTCCATTTGCATGTCTTATACATATACATACATTTCATACATATACACCATACATCTCTCTTTTCGATAAAATGAACTATCTTACATATATATCTTTATCCAAACAAATAACTATGTAAGTCAGCTTGAAATAAACAAAATGATATTTAACAATATATGAAAGGTCGACTTCAAACTGTCACTCGGGTCCAGAAGTCTACTCGGGTGATAAACTCTCACTCGGGTGATATTGAAAATCCCTCGGGTCATACTGATCACTTGAGTGATACTAATCACTCAGGTAATGCTGATCACTCAGGCAACACTGATCACTCGGGACTTTGAATAATGCTTGCTGGCTTGGTCGACACTAGATGACTAAGTGTTTTGACACTAATTGACAATATGTCTTTCCATACGGTCTACAATATCCCCCTTTGGCATTAGTGACAAAAACACTTATCATTGAATTATGTGTCTGATATGTCAAAACTCCCCCTTACTGTCTTCTTAGTTTTTTACACTGCTTCTGTTGCTCGGGTCAAACTGACTCTATTTTTGTGTTTTTCAATAATTGTTTTTGTAAAGTATATTTTCTACATTTTTCACTGTACATGTGTTTCCTCAATGATATTTCCCCCTTGTTTTTGACAAAAATGCCAAAAGTTATATTTACAAGGTTATTCCAGAGTAGGATAGGAAATCACTATGTACCTTCAAAATCTGAGACAAAGTGTTGTCCCAATTGTCCTCTAGCACCTTCAAGATGTGCAATTCAATTTGTAGCTCTACAGACAACTCTATCATTACCTCAAAAATTGAGAAATTATTGTCATGAATGAGTGTCTTTGCATGTGTTATGCATTTCTGCATTCCATCCATGTGTGGTAGGAGTTGGCTCTGGTTTTCTATAAGTGATTCTCTAGTTCTTTCTTCTTCTCTCAACAATTCAGCCTGTAGATTAGTAAGATACTTGATCTTCATGAAGTAAGTTGAACTGGTGCTCGAGTCAAGTTCTAACTACCTTTCACTTTCCTTCATGTCTGCATCAATCTTCACTATCTTGTTCTTGATCTCCATAGTAAAGTTAGAGGTGTCACTCAACTTTACAAACAGTGCTACCACATTGGTCACGGTGGTTTGAAGAGTGCTGATGATATTGGTAAGATGCACGTGGTCAATTTCAATCTTCTTTGCAATGTTTTCTAGAGCCTTGTTCTCAAATTTGTTCTCTGCTTTCTGAAGTAACTTCTCTTGACCATTCATATCTGTGTTGAACTTGTGGACAATGTCAACAACTTGGTCCATTATTGAGTCACTCTCATTGAATTCAATCTGCAATTCATCTACAAATATGCCTTTGACATCTTCAAGTAATATATTCCTTTGTCTTTCCTTTCAGAGCTTCTACTGTGTATCTCTTTTCTTCCACAGTTCTCCCAAAATATCTATTTTCTCTACAGATAAGCTGGATTGATCCCAATTTGGAATCACAATTTCTTTATCAAGATCTATCTCATCAATATTTACTACTTTTTCTTTTCCTTTTGTCTTAGGACTCAGTGAAGGAATAATTTTCTTACCTTTACCATCCTCATCCTTTTTTAGTATTCATTCCAATTAGGTCATTGACCTTTGTAGTACCAATTTCTAAATCAATGTTAACTGATGAGTCAATACTGGCAGTAGAAATATCTACCTTGTCTTTCTGCGACTCGGGCATGCTTGGCTCAGTAGTAAGTGTAGTCTGTTTCTCGACTACTACTTTTTCAGATGTGGATTCTGAAACCTTGTCCTTTCTTGAAGGTACTATATTGTAGATAGGAGATTGGGGTGATGATGCCATTACCTCAACTACAATTTTCTCAGCATTGGACTCTTTAATAGTCTATACCTTGGGTAGTGTATCATCATTTTCCTATTCTAGAGGGTCTGTACTCGGTAATTCTGCCTCATTATCTTCTTTTATCTCAACTATTGATTTCCACACTAATGTGGCACACTTAACTACATCTTCTATGTTTTTGTTCAATATTTGGAATGCCTTGAATCTAGGGGTGTGATTATTTTGATATTTTCTCAAGGCCTCTTTTACTTCTTTTCCCTTCATTAAAGACATAACTTGCTTCAATTTTTGTTCCCTTATGTCCATTTCAGTTACTCCATTAAGTCTCATGCCTCTGCCATCCCACTCGACAAGAGTTAACTCAGCTAGGTCATCCTGGGTAAGGGTTATTGTATCTTTTGGCTTTTCTAGCATAGGGAACCCAGTGACATGGTGAATTATCTATTTCATGATCTTCAAAGGATGTTCCAACCACAGGTGCATGTCGTGGACACGTCTAAGAACATATCTCATCCATTTTGTCTTCCCTCGGCATGTGCATGATGTGTGTCAAACGCTTGGTTTCAAGGTGCTTATGATGGGGATTCAGACTCCCATTTGTACATAATTCATCATATGCCTTATTCATCTCAATGGTTCCAAGCTCCTGTATGTTGAAGTGATAGAAGCTTCAGATGTTGTTAACAAATAAAAATTTTGGAGGAATCAGGGAATGAGCTCCCATCGGGTTTATCTCCTCTGCAATCGCCATATGAAGCTTAAACACTGGCGGATCATGTATTGCATTCCTTACCAACATCTCAAAACCTTTCTTGACCTTTCTATTGGAAGTGGATTCCATATTGTTCAGACGAAATGATCAAACTCTTCTTTTAATCACAAATTTTCACTCAATCACTAAGGGCTCTGAAATGATTTGTAAACTGAAAAATTTGTAAGCAATAATCTTTACAACCCTTCATTTATAAAATATTTTCAATTGTTAGAGTATTTCATTAAATTCTCCATACATAGTAGTTGGCATGACTCAGGTTTTTCTCTAAGATTCACTCAGAAGCTCGGGTGAAACCAACTTTCCAATTATCAATACTGCCAGACTCAACTCGGTTAAGCTAGAGTAGCTCGGGTGTTACTAACATTCTAACTCAGGTAGAGCTATAATATGTCCTCATGCATCAATATGCAGATTTGGACTTGCTAGGTTATCCAGAACTGATGTATGATGGCTTGTATTACATAGTTCCAGTCATCTCCTTATATTCCTATTTTGTAATGGTAGATCCACCCAATTCACTATTTAGGGTGTCATTAGATCCTTCATTGCTTTTATCTAAATTATCTAAGGATTTTTCTTACCCATTTATTTCTCATCTGAGTTCTTATTTTTGAGACTTTGGCTTTTCCATTCTCTAAGCCAGTATCAAATTTTTCTCTGTTCAAACAATTCTTTCTTAGATGACTGAGTTTCTTGCACACATAACATCTCTTAGTAGGATCCCTTTTCTTGAAGTGAGTCTTCATACAATTTGCACCAATGTGTCCATATTCATGACAATGAAAACATCTATACCATGTGTTGTAATCCCAACCAAAAATTTCCTTGGCTAATTGTTCAGAAAGATTCCATTTCTTATTTCTAGACTCTGACGATCTATGACCTTGTTTTTAGCACTTGTAGCATTTTCCTTCAAACTTAGGTTTCTCTTTGCATTCACTTTCTCTATGTCCATGTTTGATACAACTATAGAATTTACCATTAAATTTTTACTTTCCATTGCTGCAATATTTATTTGATGTATGCCCTTACTTACCACAATGATTGCATGTAGGATCATTGTTCCTTTGAGCTCCTTGCTGCGAGGATTCACCTATTTTAGTATAACCTAATCTAGTCTGTCCATGATGTCTGAATTTTGTTGCCTAATCCAGGATAGTTTGTGAATAAATGATACATTCATTTGTTTCCTTTTTAGTATTGAGATCATTCTATAGTCTTTCATTTTTTGTTCTTAGATTGACAACTTCTTGTGTTGCATTGTTGAGTTGACTTACCAAATCAGTTTGCTGAAGTGACAAGTGTTGGATTTCTTTTTATTTTTCTTCTAATCTTATACTCTACAGTATTTTATCTTCTTGTGCTATATTTCTATCATCTTCTGCTCTGTTCTTTAGTTCCATGACTTCAAATATTTTGATTGAGTGAATTTCTTGTTCTCTTTTCAACTTTCTAACTTCTTCATGTAAAGTGATATTCTTTGTAAGTAAGTCTTGAATGGTTGCATCAGCTTCTTCAGAACTTATGTCCTTGCAAAACTCTTCAATTCTTTCTTCTATGTAGTTCTTTTCATTCATCTACACTGTTAATTATTTTCTTCTTTTCAGGGAAAGAGAGAGCTGCTCCTTAAGTTTCATGATCTGATCCATGGCCACTTTAAGATCTATCTTTTCATTCTCAATGGCTTTCTCTAGTCTGTATGTTTCCATAGCCTCTGGTCCTTTCTCAAGATGTTAAACTTCTTATAAGAGAACCACTACTCTGATACCAATTGTTGGAAATATATGATGTGCCCACTGACTGAGAGGGAGGGGTGGGGTGAATCAAGAACAAATAAAACTTAATCCTTTTAAGCCACAATTAGATTAAATTATTTGTTCGCATGCATAGAACTTGAAAGTAAAGAATCATACACAACACATAACACAATATTTGGTTACCCATAAACCTTCCAAAAGAAAGTAAAATTGGGGTGGGGATGATACCCATAAGATTTAGTACTGCAGTATAAATTTATCCTGTTAGAGCTTACAATGACCACTTTTGATGGTTTGCCCTATTAGGAGCATAGAAAGGACTGTTAAGTCCACCTTGTTAAAGGATTTTATACAATACAATGAGTAATGAAACTTTGTTAAGAGATTTAGAGAAAGGACCATTAGGTCCACCTTGTTAAAGGATTTTTCTGATCCACCTGTGAGAATGAACCAGTTGATGATCTTCTATGTGCAACTATAATTGTTGAATAAGATCCTTCTGAATATAACTGATAACCTGAATGTGATAGATGAGACTTTGCTATCCTGAATACTTCTTCTCTTTAATCAAATTGTCATTTGCATGTCTTGTACATATACATATGTTTCATACATATACACCATACATCTCTCTTTTGGATAAAATGAACTATCTTACATATATATCTTTATCCAAACAAATAACTCTATAAGTCGGCTTGCAATAAACAAAATGATATTTAACAATATATGCAAGGTTGGATTCAAACTATCACTCGGGTCCATAAGTCTACTTGGGTGATAAATTGTCACTCAGGCGATACTGAAAATCACTTGAGTCATACTAATCACTCGAAGATACTGGTCACTCGGGCAACACTGATCCCTCGGGACTTTGCATAATGCTTTCTATCTCAGTCCACACTAGATGACTAAGTTTTTTGACACTAATTGACAATATGTCTTGCCATAAGGTCTACAGATAGAAATTGCATCCTCACACTCCGATTCCAAGTTTGAAGATGTCAAAAACTACACCTCTACAAAGCAAACATGCGATAAATTGAAGCTGGTACATGGAGGAGATGCTAATGTACTAAGAGCTAAGGCAGTAATCCTAAGAGGTAATTTTGATGACCTAAGAATGAGAGAAGGTGAATATATCACTTTGTACACCTGCATAATAAAAGAGTTATTCAATGCTATCCAAGGAGTTGGAGGCATACTTGAAGAAGAGACAATGGTAAGTAAAATCCTAAGAACCTTACTGCCTATATATGCTATTAGAGTATCTTCTATACAATAAATGAGAGTAGTAGAAAACATTAATGTCACTCTAGATAGCATGGTTGGTAGACTTATTTCATTTGAGATGAATAACTTTGATAATAGTGTCTTACCATCTATTGAGTCTGCATTCAAATCTTCTTTGAAAATAAGTAAGTTAAGTCATAAACACACTATTAGAAATGATAGTGAAATTGATAGTGATGATCAAGATCTTGATGAGATTGAAGAACTAATGGCTAGATGATTGCAGAGAGACAAAGGTAGATACAAAGGTAAATTACCACCTGTATGTTTTAATTGTAAAGAGATTGGACACTTTGCTGCTAGATGTCCCAACAGAATAAAATATGACAGAAGTAATGACAAATCATATGAAAATAAGTTTGATAGAAGAGACAACAGAGATTACCGAGGCAATCGACAATCTAATAGAAGAGATACCCGAGACTACAAGAACAAAGGGGAGAAATCTTGTTACCTAGCAGAGAACAGAGATGGAGATACTGATACCGAATCTGATGAAGACATTGAGATGGTATTTATGGCCATGAGGGATGATTCAGACGTAGAAGAAAGGTATGTAGAAATAACACTCATATCTAAGGTTAGTGAGAATGATGTCTGGATTATAGATAGTGGCTGCACTCACCACATGGCCAATGACAAACAAAAGTTTGAAACTTTTGAGTACTATAATGGTGGATCGGTAAGAATGGGTAATGACACACCTTGTCTAGTTGAAGGTAAAGGAACTATTATATTGAATAACCTGATCAAATGTGAAATGACATACTGGGTAAAAGGACTTAATTATAATCTATTAAATTTTCCATAGCTGAATAATACAGGTCACCGAGTAGCATTTGAGAATAAGAAGGCAAAGATCTTTAATGAATCGGGAAGGCTGATCAGAACTGGTGAATAGAAAAAGGTAACCTTTTCTATCTGGATGATATAAACACTACTTGTTTAATGGATAGAAATGAATACATATGGTTGTGGCATAAAATATTATGTCATGTGAATTTTTAAAACATGATAAAGATAAGAAATAAAACAAAAGTAAGAGGCTTACCGAGCATGTCAAATCCCGAGCATATCATGTGTAACAATTATCAAAAAGGTGAGATGACAAAGTCTAGTTTCAAGAGAAAAACCCATACATCTAATGTTATTCTAGAATTAGTCCATACTGATCTATGTGGACCCATAAGAAGAAAGGGTTACTATCGTGATAGATATTTCATTCTCTTTGTTGATGATTATTCTAGAATGATGACAGTTATGTTCTTGAAAGAAAAATCAAAAGAATTAAAGATGTTTAGAAGGTATAAAGATATGGTAGAAATACAAAGTGGTAAGGAATTAAAAATGCTTAAGATAAGATATAGGAGGAGAATTTGTTTCTGATGAATTCACTAACTATTGAAATGTGATGACATTATTTTTCCATTAGAACACTTAGTGAAAAATATTGACAGAGATCACCGGTAGACTATAGAGATCACTAGGAGACTTCAAGCATTACCGGCGAACAGCAAGCATACTCGACAAAACATAGAGGTCGCGAAAAATGCTAAGTATGAAATTGACAAGCATCACCGGTGACCACAAGCATCATCGGTGACACAGTTTTGAGAACTAACCCGATAGGAATAGAAAAGGCATACCCGACGACCAGTTCAAGAAAGGAACACCGACAACCAAGAAAACTGACCATCAGAACTGACAGTCAGTTAAAGAACCCGCAAAAAGTGGATCTGATTTTTACACGATGGATAAAGCAATGTAATTCTATTTATAGAGTTTTTATTTGTTTTAAATCATAACTTGAGGGTCAAGCAAGCTTTATGTAAATGTTTTAAAGCATCCTAATGGATCTAAAACATATCTAACTAAAGATCAAGGTCAAGTTGTAAATCTTGGATCTAGATTTAACTTGCGATGCATGAATCAAGAATTGAGCCTAATTTAGTATAAATAGATGTTCAAACTCAATTGTGAGTTGTGAACTCATTATTGTTGATAGCCACGTAGAGCATCTAAGGAGCAGAAGGAAGAATTCATGCAAAATTCAGAAATAGAACACATCAGTTGTCAAGAACACATAGAGGCTACCGACGAGCAGATAAAGGTATTATTCAATCATGGAAGGATGATTACTTATATGTATGAAGCTTAATAGGATCTGTTATCAGCAATTAGAGATTGCATACACCATTAGATCAAAGACTTATGTAGTTGCATTCTAACAAGTGCATCACATCTAAAATCCTTTTGTAGAAGGTGGACTTAACAGTTCTTTACAAATCTCTTAATGGAGTGCACACTTAACAGTGTTGCTAAAGCTTCAAATGAAGTAGATATTAACAGGTCTCCATTGTAATACTCCTAACAGGGTAGGTCATCAGAAGTGACCAACTCTAAGCCTTAACCGGCCCCTTCTTATCTGCAAATAGTGAAGTCTTGTGGGTAACAATCCCCACCGCAGTTTTTACTTCCTAATAGGAGTTTTCTGCGATATCATATCTTGTGTTATGTGTTATCTATTTTCATGAATGTTTCTGTTATGGTTACAT
>MU223887.1:2674068-2718099 GCA_018584345.1 Thuja plicata
TAGTTCCCAGAAAATCATGGCTTTCAAAATTGGATTATGAAATCAAAATAGGATTAGCCAATGAATGCATTAAGGCACTATTGAATGAACCAATAGACAACAAACAACTGAGATTTGGTACCTATGATGAGGCCAAACAAGAGATTAAGACAAATCTTGTTGTAAAGAAGGCTGTAAAACAGTCAAAAAGAATGGTAAAGAATCTGAAAAAGAATTTGAAAATATCTTCTAAAGGAGTAGAAGAAGGTGAAGGTGAGGAGGAACAACAGGGTAAGGAGGAAAACACCAAGGATCAGCTTCGCATTAGTGACACAACAGAACAACAAGAATCAGAGGAAGAGAAGTCTGATTCACCACCTCCTCCACCAAAGAAGTCTAGAACAAGAAGTCAAACAGCAAAAGATGCAATTCCTTCTCTCATGGTAAAAGGGAAAGTGTATAAAAGGAAACCGGATACACAAAAAGAAAAACAACCAGCTAGGGCACCTGCCAAAAGAAGGAAATATGTTCAGATAGATGAGGACTTAGAGGATTCAGCAATGGATGAACCTGACACTGTGAAACTAGCAAAGGAAACAGCAAAGGATACATCACCCACTGAGGACATTGATGAACTCTATAAGAACATTTCTGAAGCTACATCTGTTGCACATCCTAAGATTAGGAAATGGTTAAGATGGGATACTAAAGAAAATAATAAGATTGAAGATTCACTTATTGCCAAGATGTGCAAACATTATTATGTCCCACTACACTTCTCTAACCATGATGTTTCACAAGAGCTATTAGATAGAATTTCTTCTAGATTCACTTTTGCACTTCATGAGGAGAAGAGGATAAGAGAAAGAGTGCTGGTCTCTCTTATGCCTCCTGAATCAACAAGAGAAGAAATCAATGAATTCATGGAGAAATATACAAAAAGCTTCTCACCCAAGTTGAGAGCTTATAAATTTCTTAAAGAGAAACTTATAGAGCTTGAAGAAGAAACACATAAAATATGGAGTGTGATATTAAATCCTGATGAGGAAAGCAGTCCTGAAAAGGAACCTATCACTAAAAAAGATAACTCAATAGTTGAGTTAGACAGTGAAGAGGTACAGATCACAGGCCAAAAATATATTGACACTATAGATGAAGACTGGGCAAAAGATAGTGAAGATGATCAAGTACCAGCAAGCCCCATCCACATAAACTTGGAGGATGATGAAGTTACCAAAGAAGAACTGTCAATAAAAGGTAACTTAGATGTTGATATAAATGATGATTCATGGTTAGACAACATTGTCACTACCATTACAGGAAAAGACCCTGCAGCAAAGCTTCAAAAAGATGAAGACATCAATGCTACTAAGGGTAATACCAACGGACATGACATAGCTATTGACACTGTAATAGTCAATACACCAACACACATGAATATATTAATAGATGCTATTGATATTCAGTCAAGTCAAGAAAAATCATCTATGAAAGATGATGATTTACCCAAGGATATGGGTACCGATGAAAACAAAGGTGCATCAAACAATACCACGGATATAGATACAGAAATGAAGGATGCAACCGATGATCAGAAAGATGTATCAAAAGATCAAAACAAAGAGGCAGATAAAAAAACTGATGATACAGTGAGAAAGGTTGAAGAGCAAGATAAGAGTGAAGGAGTAAAGAACAATAAAGGTATAAAACTTAAAGAAGATTCATCTATTGATACACCGAAAGAAAATGAGGAGACATCTTCACCAAACCGGCCGGTGGACACAAAACAGAAACAAAAGGATGCCTCATCTTCTCGACACTCACCGACAAAGTCAAACCAATCTCATGCCTTGCAAATAGTGGTACATCAATCTGCCACCCAGCCAAAGAAAAAGAAAAAGAAAACAATAAAGAAAGACATCTTGGCTGTTAATGGATGAAATAATTGAAGTTCCAAACTGGGACATTACCACTTTGGACAGTGACAAACTTCAAGAGTTTGGAGTGCTATGTCAGAGAAAAGCCATACAAAAGAAAATGATACAAGAGCATAGGGAAACAATGGCACTTGAAAAAGAAAGAGACATTCTCCAACAAATTTTTCCTGAAGTGAAACTTGAAGCAAATGCTACAGTAAAATAACAAATTGTTGTTTTTACTGACGCCATCACAGAGCAAGGGATAGATGCAGAACAAGTAGAAAAGAAATATCAATTCAAGTTAATTGATAAAATCAACCAAGAAGTGGCATTGAACAAGGTAAAGCTCTCTGAACTCATTAATGAATTAGAGCCAATGATTGCTAAAGCAATCACCTTAGTTCAAAAGATGTGCACAATTGAGAAATTTGCAAAAGAAAATAGTGACAAACTAGCAGAGATAGATTCAAATGTAACAATAAGTGCACAAAGCCTAACCTCTCATGCCGACAACATAAAGGCACATCATGACATGGTCATAGAGGCGAATAGGCTAAGGAAAGAAATATGGGATGCTAAAACACAATTTAGAGGTGAGATTACCGAACTACAGGCACATATTCTGCCTAATCTTACTATTTTACAGCAGCATATTTCTGATGCTAGAAATATGATAGCAACCCCCGAGATGTTTGTATTAGACAACATCTGTGACATACATGTAAGGATTTCACTAGAGCACATGGCTCTAGAAATGCTGAAGGAGAAACAGGAAAAGATGATGGAGGAGATCAAGTCCTCACATTCCCACCTTTTTGAAAAGCTGTAAGTACCTTCGCCTTTAGAATCCAAAAAGGAGGAAAGGAAATGTATATAGTTATGTACAATATATATATCAAAGAAGGAGGAAAAGAAAAATACATAAGGATATGTATATATACTTACACTTACTGACATATACATAGGGGGAGTCATTCAAATGACTAAGGAAGGAGTATACATAGGTGTACATACTAATACATCAGTATGTTGCACATATCATGTTTTTGATACTAATGTCAAAGGGGGAGATTGATGACATTATTTTTCCATTAGTAAACTTAGTGAAAAACATTGACAGAGATCACCAAAAGACTACAGAGATCACCGGCAGACTTCAAGCATTATCGGCGAATAGAAAGCATACCCGACAGAACACAGAGGTCATGAAAAATGCTAAGTATGGAATCGACAAGCATCACCGACGACCACAAGCATCACCGGTGACACAATTTTGAGAACTAACCCAATAGGAATAGAAAAGGCATACCCAACGACCAATTCAAGAAAGGAACATCGACGACCAAGAAAACTGACCATCAGAACCGACAGTCAGTTAAAGAACCCGCAAAAAGTGGATCTAATTTTCACACGATGGATAAATCAATGTAATTCTATTTATAGAGTTTTTATTTATTTTAAATCATAACTTGAGGGTCAAGCAAGCTTTATGTAAATGTTTTAATGCATCCTAATAGACGTAAAACATATCTAACTAAAGATCAAGGTCAAGCAGTAAACCTTGGATCTAGAGTTAACTTGCGATGCATGAATTAAGAATTGAGCCTAGTTTAGTATAAATAGATGTTCAAACTCAATTGTGAGTTGTGAATTCATTATTGTTGATAGCCACATAGAGCATCTAAGGAGGAGAAGGTAGAATTCATGCAAATTTCAGAAACAGAACACATCAGTTGTCAAGAACACATAGAGGCTACCGACGAGCAGATAAAGGTATTATTCAATCATGGAAGGATGATTACTTATCTGTATGAATCTTAATAGGATCTATTATCAGAAATTAGACATTCCATACACCATCAGATCAAAGACTTATGTAGTTGCATTCTAACAAGTGCATCACATCTAAAATCCTTTTGTAGAAGGTGGACTTAACAGTTCTTTACAATTCTCTTAACAGAGTGCACACTTAACAGTGTTGCTAAAGCTTCAAATGAAGTAGATCTTAACAGGTCTCCACTGTAATACTCCTAACAGGGTAGGTCATCAAAAGTGACCAATTCTAAGGCTTAATTGGCCCCTTCTTATCTACAGATAGTGAATTCTTGTGGGTAACAATCCCCACTGCAGTTTTTACTTCCTAACAAGATTTTTCTGCAATATCATATCTTGTGTTATGTGTTATCTATTTTCATGAATGTTTCTGTTATGGTTACATACTAAAAGAAATTATGATATGATTGCATATGCATAAAGAAAGATCAGTTAGATAAGATAATTTACAACTGATGATTAAGGGTTAATGGGCTAACCGAGAAAAGTTTTAGAGGTACTGATTCACCCCTCCCCTCTCAGTACATCATCTCAATATAATTCCAACAAAATGAGCATGGAATTAAAAGACAGATTTATACACCAAGAACACCATAGCAAAATGAGATTGCTGAGAGGAGAAATAGGTCCATTAGTGATTGTGCAAGAACACTAATGATTGAGAAAAGTGTCACTCAAAATTTATGGAGAGAAGCTATAAAACCTATTGTCTACACATTGAACAAAGTACAATTGAAGAAAGACACCAAAAAGACACCCTATGAGCTATGGTATGGTTACTCACCCAATGCAGGTTACTTCATAATTTTTGGTAGTCAATGTTATATTTTGAAAGATGATAGAAATGAAAAGCTTGAATCCAAAAGTGATGAAGGTATCTTTCTAGGGTATTCCACCAAGAGAAAGGCTTATAAATGTCTTAACAAGTCCTCTAACAAAATCATTGAAAGTGAAAATATCAGAATAGATGAATATGCAGAGAAAAATGATGAGCAAAGAAAAAGAGAACCAGAAGAATAGAATAGGTTTGTTTACAATGAAGAACCTGACACTCTACCCGAGAAAAAGTATATCGATCCTAAGCAACAAAACATTGCACCCAAGCATCAAGCTGCAATTACCAAAAATCAAGAAAATCCTCAAAATGACGTTCTAAACGATGGAGATCAGAATGAAGGTAAAGATGATGAGAAGAATGATGAACACATATCTGAATCAAAACTTTCCAAGTATGTCAGAAGACATCATTCAGAGAATCAGATCATAGGAGACAATAAGGTTGGAATGAGAACAAGAAGTAAGTCACTAAACACTAGATGTTTACTTTGTGATTTTGATCCTAAATCTGTTAATACTGCACTTGAAAATGAAGAATGGGTCAGTGCTATGAATGAAGAGATAAAACTGATTGAGAAGAATAGTATATGTATATTAGTACCGAGAATGGATATTCATAAATAAGCTGAATGAGAATGGAGAAGTCACAAGAAACAAAGTAAGGTTAATATGCAAGGGGTATGCACAAGAACAAGGTATTGACTATGGTGAAACATTTGCACCAGTTGCAAGACTACTAGGAGTAAGAATCTTACTTGCTTATGCTACATTCAAAGGATTCAAGGTATACTAGATGGATTTCAAATATGCATTCCTAAATGGAATACTGGAAGAAGGGGTATACATTGAACAACCAGAAGGGTTTGTTGATCTAGACAGGATAAAAATGGTATGTAGATTACACAAAGCCTTGCATGGATTGAAACAAACACCTAAGGCCTGGTATGAAAGACTTCACTCCTATCTCATAAGCATTGAATTTGTAAGAACAAGTGAAAATATAAATCTTTAATTAAAAGAAGATACCAATGGTAATATTTAGATTGCTGAAATATTTGTTGATGATATCATATTTCGGGGTAATGATATGTTATGTAAATCCTTTGCTAATAAAATGAGCAAAGAATTTGAGATGTCGATGTTTGGGGAGATCAGATTCTTTCTTGGTCTACAGATTCTTCAACAAGATGGAGGCATATATATCACTCAGTCCAAATACCTCAAGGAAGTACTGAAGATATTCAATATGCAAGATTCCAAACCAGTGGAAACACCTATGGCAACCAGATGTAAGCTGATAAAAGAAGACAAATCAAATGAGGTAAATCGAACATTGTATAGATCAATGATTGTAAAACTAATGTATGTTGTTCATACTAGACCAGATATAGCACATGAAGTTGGAATAGTTGCAAGATTCTCTGCTAATCCCAAAGAATCACACATGACTGTTGTTAAGAGAATTCTATGATATCTAAAGAACACCGAGGACTATGGCTTATGGGATAAAATTATAGGCAAATTTGAGCTTCAAGTCTATACAAATGTTGATTGGGCTGGAAACTTAGAGGACTGAAAGAGCACAACTAGAGGAGCATTCTTCATGGGTGATAGACTTATCACATGGATCAACAAGAATCAAGGATGCATCTCATAATCAACTGCAGAAGTAGAATATGTGGTTGTTTCTGCAAATTGCTCTAATGTTGCCTGGATCAAACAATTCCTGGAAGGTAAAAATATGAAAATTCTTGAACCAGTGATTATAGATACTGTGATAATACAAGTGCAATTAACATTTCTAAGAATCCGGTCATGCATGCTAAGACAAAGCATATTTCTATCAAGTATCATTACGTAAGAGAACAAGTGCAAGAGAAAGAGGTGATACTAAAATATGTTCAATCCAAGTAACAATTAGCTTATATATTCACAAAGCCATTTCCTAAAGATACATTTGAGTACCTGAGAAATAGACTATGGGTCTAACCCTTGTCTATTGGTCAGTAAGATGACTAGGAGGCTTCATCAACCTTCACTGAATCAAAAGATCATCCATGTTGATGCAAGCACAGAGATGGATTGTAAAGGTACATCAGTACACAATAAGTTACATATATATACCGAACACTAGAGTCATTGTATTAATGATGGATATGGAAATTCAAGGTGTATATTATAAAAAGGTGAAAGGATATAACTTTGGCATAATCAAAGTTTACTTTGGCATTGTTCTCAAAGGGAGAGAAGTTCCTAAGAATTCAAAGGGAGAGATAATCATTATCTAAAGGAAGTTCCTAAGAATATCCAAAGGGAGAGAATATCCAAAATATCCAAAGGGAGAGATTACATATGAAATATTCATCATGACTATCATAATAGAGAGAAGATATCAGATGTAACCTATAAGGGGGAGAATTATTATGAAGGAAGAGATGACTTATTATTGTCAAAGAAAAAAGAGATGATCAAGTAGAGGAACAATCAAAGGGAGAGACAACATCAGAGGAAGAATCAGAAGCTGCTACATCTATCCAGTGAAAGGATTAAAGATTGAAGAAAGCACTCTGCAAGAAACAAATCTAAGTTATATGAGCTTACTGAGAGAAAGACATTGGTATTGGTTATAGAACAATAAATTTGGTAGTTTGATGAACTACAACTGATATATTTCATATTGTATTAGTAATAATATAGTGTGACAATGTAGTATGTTGCCATTAATTCCAAAGGGAGAGATTAATGAACTATAACTAATTGAATGTTTCAAGATGTTAAGTTGATGATCACCAAGCTACCGAAAGCTAATGAAAGACATTAAATCAAAACTATATTTTATTATCATTGATGTCAAATTGATATAATATGATTGGTTATATACAAATTGTCAAAGACTTTAGAGAATCAGAAAGATTAAGGTTATGCTTTCAGTAGTACATAAAAGATCAGTATTCACTAAGTGACTTCAAACACCGATAGGTAGTGCACCCTGATGAATAGAGAAACCCGAGAAGAAAGTCAGAGTGTTTCCCCAGCAAGAAACCCGACAAGCATTAATGACAAGAAAAATCACAAGCATTACCGATGAGCAGATCTTTACAGTGATGCCCGATGGACAAAAAACCCTGACAGAGATGCCTGAGGAGAACTGAAGTGTTGACTAAAGCTAACAAAGAGTTAAAACACTGAAAGGAACTAAAATTTAGAAATTAAAAAAGACATAGCTGGCAAGAGCTAAAGAAGGAGTTAACTAGTTGTTAATATTTTTTTCATCAACAAGTTAAAGCCAGAGATAAGAGAAAGATTTGAAGATGTTTTATTCTAGAGAAATATACGGGATAAAATTGAAGTAAAGCTTTAAAGCAAGATTGGATAAGATTGCGGATCACACCAAGAACAAGAAACTCAAGAACTAAGAAACGATGAAATCATGTCTATAAAGAGTCAAGATAATTCATTGTGAACAAGGGGTGAATAGAAAAGGAAGGATGTTAAAGAGAAACTAATGAACGAATACTTCAATCAGACCTGATCAATCAAGCAAGAGGACAGATCTAATTCCATAGACACCGAGCAATAGAGAATCACACCATCACCGAGTAGAAAGAAGTGGAGAAAAGGTATTGAAAAGATACATTGATCAAAAAGGTATTATGAGCTTAAAATAGATATGAAAATCTGCAAAGTATAGTTGTATATGTGAACATATCATTTACTATTTCAGTTTAACCATTGGATTCGAAAGTCTCTTAACCGAGCAGGACTTAACAATCCTTTCTATATTGAGATACATCCCAAGGAGTATAAAAACATTTGGTCATGAAGATAGCATGAGATTCCAGATAACATTTGACAAACTACACTGGGTTTGGTCATAAAAGGTAGCATAGAGATGAAATATATCAAGTCACAAACTATTCTATTTAAATCCTCTAACAAGATCACACCTAAAATTGTGTTTTTAACCTTTAATAGGGTTGGCTCTTCACCAAGATCACTTCAGAAGAGTGAAAATTTTTGGTTATCGGTCTGAAGTGGTTTTTCCCTTATCAGGGTTTCCACGTGAAAAATCCACGTGTCATTTTGTTTATGAGTCATTACTTTAGTGTTTTTCATTACACATAACTAATTTGGATTGATCGGTATACACTAATTTATTTACTGCATTTCAGTAAATGAAAGACTGCTAATCAGTAAACAGTAAGAATAAGGTTTAACAATGAACTCCGAGTAGTAGTTATTTGTTAAGATTGTTTGAAGGCATTAATATTGTAGGACTCAAGATAACTAGAGTCTTAATATTGTGGTACGAAGTTTCTGGGTTGATTTATTGGAATATTTTGAGGCCACTGATTCAGCCCCCCTCTCAGTTATTATAACAATTCCTTCATCTGAAAAAGTGTAACCCACTATTGTGGGTTCATCCCCTAACACAACCTTCACCTTAAACCTAATTCTATTTGATATGCAATTATATTTAAAATCTACCACTATTATAAATGAACCATAATTCTAGCCCTAATTTAAACCCTTATTTAACTCTAAATATAAGTTTCCTAACTGTAATTGAACCCTAACCTAATTAAGTTGTCACCTTAATTGAACCCTAATATTAGCAATGATTCAATGTTAAATATAAATCTAATTAAACCCTACATTTAACACTTAATAATTAATAACATAAATTGAACACTAGTCCTAACCCTTACCCTCACACTAAATTAATTCTAATCAAATTCATCTCACTAATTGCAATTATAACCCTTGTTAGTGTATTTATTTATATATTTGAGCTTATTAAGCCTAATTAGTCATCCATACACATTTTATACTTGGTGATGCAAGTCGTCATCATTTAGGAGTTGTCTAGAGATATATCGATTTCATTTTGACACATCATCCTAGTTTAGTGGGTTGTTTTTCACCTCTACTCTTATTTGAGGTGTCCATCCCTACTTTCGTGGTTGCACTTTCACCTATATGTACTCGCCTCTTTTTCATTATTGAATGGTCATTTTTGGGTTCTCAATGTGTTATTGTGCTTCATTTAATTTCTTATATCTTACAATTTTTAACATGGTATTAGAGAAAATTTGAGAATGTTTTAACCTAAAATTTGAGATTTTGTACAATAGTCAGCTCTTGTATGTATTATGGCAGTGAATCCAACCCTAGAATCTGATCATAGGTATTAAAACACTCTGTTGTTGGCCCTAAGTCATCCCTTTATGGTTTCCCTATGCCACCTACTGATGGCTTCTCATGGTGAGCGACCCATGCGGGTCTATGTGCATTTGGAGCAGTTTTTATTAGGCTTGTTGGTTGTAAAAAGCCTCAAGTCATTGTGTTTTTAAATTGTAGCTATGTTCCCTACGAACATAGCTACCTCTATTGTTGGTAAGAAAGGTATCTTGTAGGCATGAATTTTAGACGGCATCACACACAGAGATGAAGGTAGGGTTTGACAATGAGGATTTTTTGAAAAAATAAACTTTTCCATACCTATGTAGCCTGCGTTCAAAGTGGAGGAAGGACGAAAGGAGGGCCCCATGGGTCTCCTTGTTGAAAGATACACCATTTTTTTTTTGTCTCTAGCCCTTATTCACATGAGATTATAGCCCCTAGTACTTTCCAACCCAAGGGGCTTAGCTTTGGGCCATATTTTTTTATTTTAGAAATTTGTTTTTGGTGGATTTAAGTTTTTACCATAATTATTTTTTGGAGGAGAAATAATTTTGTAATAAGGAAATTTTCATTTTCTCAGCAACTCAAAAATTTCATTTGCTCATTTGTGCATATTTTTTGTCACGAATCCAATATACACACTCATGCACTATCATTGTAAAATTTTATTTTTAGTGCAATTTTGGGTTTGGTTAGAAAGCACTCCTTCTATGAATTGGAAGGGGGTATTGTGTGTTTTCTACTCTTCACACTTCCTCAAGAAGTGCTCTTCATTTCAACATTCTACAAGGAACAATCTAAGTTTAACAATATGGATCCCAATGTGACTATACAACCCCTAACTTCATTCAATTATCACGATTGGAGGTTGAAAGTAATTCTTTTACTAAATAATAAAGGTTTATTTAGGGTAACAATGGTAACAAAAAATGAACCTTATGCAGCTAAGGACAAAGAAATTTTTTTGAATAAGTGTGACCAAGAATTTGGTTTTCTATGTTTAAATTTATCTCCTAAATTAGTATTTCATGTTGAGAACTTGAAAATACCCAACGAAGTTTGGGAAGCTCTCAAGAAACTATTTGGGACAATTGATGAAATTAGAAGTCATGAGTTGGAAAATCAACTCCTAGGTCTTAGTCCTTCAAGTTTTTCAACTTTAGAGGACTTCTTCAATAAATTTAAATCTTTGGAGTTGCAATTAAAATATTGTAGAATTGACAAGAAAGAGGATCAATTAATCATTGTTCTTCTTTCCAAACTATGTTCTGAATTTTCTATGTCTTTATCTACCTTCTATTCTACTAAAAGAGCCCTTGGTACCTCATGGAAAATGCCCTCACTTGATAACTTTATTGTTGATCTTACAAGAGAACAAGAAAAGTTAGTTTAAATTAGTAATTTGAAATCTACTTAGGAAAAAGATCTAATTACAGGAATTAAAAAGAAACAAAATGATGAAGGAGAGAAAAAGAACACTAAAAAGGACAAAGAAGGGAACAAAGAATATAAAATTGATAACATCAAAAAAGGATAACTTGTAGTGCCTCTTCCGTTTACTTTCTGAATTCCATCGTGATGGACATGGATTTGACCTTAAATGGTTGTATAGCATGATTATGGTGGAACTGTGAGAGATTTATATCTTCAGAGTGATCTAATATATAAAATTTCTTTGAAAAACTATTTATGCTTTATACTTGGATATGAGGATCATTGTCCTATGGCTAGTTGTATGCCAAATTTGTGATCCCTTACTTTTTCACTTGATGTGTATTTTTGCTCCTATCCGATTGGTTGAACTGACCTTGTGATGCGTTGACTATTCCTATGTTATGTTTTTATGTTGGCATTATGAGATGCACCCAGTATAATTGATTCATCTGTTAACTATGAGATTATTGCTATGGTTATGATTGGTACATGCCTTGTTTGGATTTGATGTGATTTGACGGTTTCATTAAGGTATGTGCTAGTGGTTACCTGGATTTTGATTGAACCATGATGATGTTCCATGAGTACCCTTATGATGTGACTAGTGGCTGCATTGTGTGATGTATTTGATTACCGTGCTTTATTTTAGTTATTGTAGTAGTGTTGATCTATATGTTAGATATGATGCTATTAGTGTTTTAATCATATCTGCATGATGATTCCTTATTGTGATCTGGTGTATTTTCTATTTGAGATTATTGATTTTTTATGTGGATGATTTTATTGAACTCCATAATTTATATTATGCATTTATGTCGTGGACACATTACTTATTTACTTTCAGTAAATTATGCTGAGAATAATTGTAATATGGTTTAATTAAATACTATATTTAAATGAAAATTTTAATTTAAATGAAATTTTAATGTACTTATATGATGTGTATTTTGTCACCATACCAATGTTATGCATTTTTCCCTTGGTGTCAAAATGAAGTGAGACAGAGACATGGTAATTTGCTTGCGAGATCTACATGGTGTCTCGCTCTCCTTCACTATTATTAATTGAGGCATTTTCATTTAGGTTTTATGTACTTTGACTATTTATACATATATTTTGAGTAATTTCACTAGATTTTTGTGTATGTTAGTGAAAAGGTACCAGGCACATTTGTCCTAAGTTGTAGGAATTGAGTGTGTGTCTATGTCCCTGACAATGGCAGAGGAGATAGTAGCTTTGGCCACCTTCATATTTGAGCCAATATCATCCTTGTATGGACATTGTATTTTTAATTAAGTATTATCCCTTGGGTACATGTTCTTAAATCGATACTTCATAATGCATATGTGATTTTACCCATGAGTGTGTCTATGCATTTAGAGCTTTGCAGTTGTTGTGAAAGGTTTTAATTAAAAATGTTGATTTTAATGTTTACTTTTATTTACCGGCTAATTTTTCATAGTTGGATTCCAGCTAATTGTAATTGATTTGTTTAATTTGGGAGAGAGATAAAATAGTTCACTAAAGTATTTAAATGACCTGTTTTATAAGTCACTTTGGAAAAGTGCTTATATTGTCAAAAAATGAATTTTTACACACTTCTCATATTATGTTTTGAGAAATTGAGAGTTTTTCTCAAATTCTCTTGTGTGCATTTTAGAGATTCAAAAATTATGTTCTATTCTGGTTATTGGATCTTAGAGTAGATCATCTCATTGGATTCGTGCCGCGAATCTCCAACTTCCTATAGAGTCGTTCGTGTTTTCATGGATTCTTCATTTATTTCACCCATTTCTTGGGTTTTACCATCCATGTGAGGTAAGGCGCTTCACATATTTTGATTCAATTTGTCTTTTTGAATGAATTAAATTTCTATTAGTTCATGGGTTGAGAACTAGTGCTCCCTCACATTTTTGTTTCTTTCGTCTACATGGCTCGGCAAGTGTGAGTATTTGTTGTTTTCCCATGTAGGGTTTTGAAGTGTTTGCAATATTATGCCGTCAAATTTCTGTGAAGTTCCCGGATCCATAATTTTATTTGAGAAGTGAGATTTTGGATAAATTTAGATCAATGATTTTTTATTTCATCAATTTATTTAATGTTTGATTTTTGGCTTTTTGTTCCTTGCACCATTTTGCGTGCCATCCAGAACCTATTAATCATCATGTTTGCAATGATCCAATTATTGAAATTAGTAGTCTCTACTACAAGGAGTAGGATAGTAGAATCAAAATTATCATAGGACATTTTGAGTGTTTTTATATCTCGATCTGAAAGTGCCCTTTCATCTCTAGAATGCTAAGTTTTCTATCTTGCTAGATTTTGTCAGAAATTATTATTTTTAGAATTTTTCTCTCCTTACTCAGTTTTGGGATGTGAGATGTACCTTGAAACATTTGGGGAGCTTGGTGTCCCATGTATATATGTTAGACCAGCTTGGGATACATGCTCTTGGCGATGAGGCCAATAGAGTGTGCTTGTGCATAAACCTCTTGCATTGGGTTTTTGGCTATTTTATGCTTTCTCGGGGTTTTCCTTGGGTTGTTCATGTGTGCGTAGATGACCACATCCTTAAGTATAGTTGAGTTATGTCTACTTGATGGGATCTTGAGATATTTGTACTCTAATCTTGTGAGTGATTGAGTGCTTCTCATATTTTGATTGAAGCTTCATTTTGAGTGTTTGGTGTCATTTTGTTTATGGTTTTTCCTTTTTCCTTGTGTTGGCACACTCCATGCTATAGGTTGATCTCTCATGTGATATGTGGATACATGGTGTTTGAGACTGCATCCAGGCATGTAGTTGAGCTATGCTCCTATGTTGAGGTTTGAGTGACCCGTACTCTTGATGTTTAAGACCAATAGAGTCTACAATGTTTTGTGTCTTATGACTTTGAGAGTCTTTTATGGATTTTCCTTATTGAATTATTTTTGTTTTACCTTATGCTTGTTCCTCCTTGTTGTAATGAGATTATCTTTTTTGGGTGTTTGGGTAATGGAGTGGAGTGTATTCTTATGCAGATCCCAACTCGTAAGCGGTTGGTATAGGCCATGTGAATGAGTTTTTAATAAAGTGAAAACATAATAAATAAACTTGGGTAAAAATGCATGAATAAGAGTAATGGATTACCTGTCCACCCGAGGGTGTTGATTGAAGGTAAGTCAATGTCTGGCCACCTATAGGTGCTGATAGAATATAGAGTATTTGGCCACCTGCGGGTGTTGATCAAGGATACATTCTGAACCTGGGTGTCTACTGACGTTGGTCTAAGACTCAATGCTACTTGGGCTAGAGTGAGTCAAGTATTGACACTCCACCTTGAGTCCCTGTACTATATCCTTGATAGCTTTGAGTAGTACCTTGGGTATTCTGTAATGATGTAGATTTATCATTGTACTTGGATATTGGCCCACATGTTGAGTGTTCTCCATGTGCATTTATATTATGTATTTGTGTATTGTGTTGGATCACATGTGAGTGTTCTTTATTTGTCTTGTATTCTGCATCTTGTATTTATACTCAGACTATTTCTGCGTCCGTGAGTAATGCATTATTATTTACATGTGTGAGAGTCATTCCTTGCTTATGTGTATGCCTTGTGTTTATGTTCGGGTTACTATTTATGTGAGCATGATAGGGTGGGAATGTTGGTTTTGCATGTTAGGATGGCATTGTAAATATGTACCACTGCTTCAGACCGGTGTACAGAGAAAAAATTCCTCTAGCTACAAGACTTGGAGGTTGCGATCTCACATCACATTATTGCATTAGTATATGCAGGTATATTTACTTGTTGTTCTTGTTTATAGCTTAATTTTACATTATGCTTTCGTTCATATACATTTGATGCAATCGAGTGACCAATGGCCTCAATATTATGTATCTGATACTCGCTGGTGTGGAGCTATTTATTTCCCATTTGTATGTTGGTGTTGGCTTAGTTTCCAATTTTTTATTTTAGTGTTTGAAGGTGATTTCACAAATTGGCATCTGCGCCTCATTTTTGGTGTTTGTGTATATCAACATCTCTATATAGGAACTTGTTAGAATAACTAAGAGGGGGGTGAATCAGTGGCCTAAAAACTATTTCACTAAATTAACCCAAAAAATTATTACCACAGTTATAAGCCTCTAGTTATCTTCAGTCCTACAAGATGAATGCCTTGAAATAATCTTTAACAAATAACTACTACTCAGAGTTCAATGTTAAACCTTATTCTTACTATTTACCGATTAGTAGTCTTTCATTTATCGAAATGCAGAAAATAACTTAGTGTATACCGATCAATTCAGATTAGTTATGTGTAATGCAAAACACTAAATTAATGACTCGTAAACACATTGACAAATGGATTTTTAACATGGAAACCCTGTTAAGGGAAAAATTGCTTGGGACTAGCAACCCAAAATTTCCAGTCTTCTAAAGTGAGCTCGATGAAGAGTCAACCCTTTTAAAAGTTACAAACAAACTATTAGGTGTGGCCTTGTTAGAGGATTTAAATAGAATAGTTTGTCACTTTATATCTGGCATCTCTATGCTACCTTTTATGACCAAACCTGTGTAGTTTGTCACTTGGTATCTAGCATCTCTATGCTATCTTCATGACCAAACCTTTTGATACTCCTTAGGATGTATCTCAATATATAAAGGATTTTTTTTATTAAGGTAACAACAAATTTTGAAGGGGCCCCGAAACCCTTTACAAAGCACCAAAAAGATAGACAAGAAAGGACCAAAATAAAAATAAGCTGTCAAAAAGGAAAGAAAACCAAAAGAGGGATAAACGCATGATTAAACACTAGAGAACATAAAAACACAACAAAACAGTGAACTACTAAAAGCCTCCAGCAAAAAAGAGAAAAAAATTCCAGCAGCCAAAATATTCTAGCACAGGAACTAATCAACATCCATCTAATCTTGCAACATCTGTACTTCAACCATCTGCAGTTCCATGCTCTTAATCGATTCCTGCAGCTTAGTGATATCTTTGATTTGAACATCTGCTTTCTTTTTGGTGCTGGATCGGGTCCTAGTACTTGGGCCTGAAATATGAATATCTTGAGTGCCTTCATCCTCCCTCTTAGCCTTATCATTGTGATTACCTTCCAGAAGAGTATACAAGGCTTTCAGGTTGTCCAAAAATTTTTGCATACCCATTTTGCTGATAGTAGTATGTTTTTTGAGAAGAACATTAATGTTATTAACCTTGTCAGTTATCTTTTTGAGCATGTTATCAACCATGGTGCTAATCTTATTTTTCATATTATTAACCTTATAAAACACATCATTCCCTTGCTGGTACATGACCACATCATTGTGCATTTTGTCCACAATTACCTCCAACAGAGAGTTTCTTTCTTCCAGATTCTTGTAATTAGCTTGAATCTTCTTCATGTCGTCCTAAATCCATTTATCAATATTAAAGTTGTTCTCAACTTTATTTCTAGCCATTTGAAGGAAGGAGAGAGATACCACTCTTTTGACTTTGACCTCTCTCTAATGGAGTTTGTCATCCAGACTCCTCATGTTCTGGTCATTCTTCTCCTCAAAATCACCTTTCAAAATATCTTGGGTGTCCTCATCATTCTCATTAGTTGTGCTATCCTGATCACCTTTATTGGCTTCCTCTTCAGGGACAGTATTCTCATCATTGTTATCAATTTTTCCCTTGTTAATCTCAGTTTCCTCAATGTTCCCCGAATCCCCATAAGATTCCCAAATTTCTTGGTTCTGCTCCTCCTCTCCATCGTTATTAACATTATGGTCATCAATGTGGGTATCCATGATGTTATCAATTTCTTCAGTAATTTCATCCAGAATATTGCCCTCCATCTTATGGGTATCCTCTATATCTCCTTTACCACCCAAAGGCTCATTGGTAATGATAGTATTCATCTACAGATCATTACTAATTCTCAGATTCCCAGTGAAACCCTCATCCTCAGATGTCTCGACTTTGTGTTCATCATCATTTCTCATCCCTTCAATGTCATCATAAATTGACAAAGAGATATCAGCATCAATAGGTCCTTTATGACTTTTTTTGGCTTTAGCTTTTCTAGGATTCTTACGAGTAGACAACTACATACTCTTCCTCTTAAAATTCTCAATACTCTTAGGAATGGGGCCATGAATGTGGTTTTTAACATAGTCCATAATCAATAGAATTAGACCCTCATGTAAAATAGGGGAAGATTTTACTCTATGGTAAATAATGCTCTGATTGAGTGAACTTAAAAGATAATAGGGAAAGAAAACCCTAATTTCATGATCGAAATGGTTAACAAGAATGAAATGGTAATTGTAGACCTTTGAATACCTTCCTTCGAGCGTGAAGTACTCCATAACAGCCATGAAGATGAACGCCCATATACGCTTAATGTTTGACAGCATAACATAGTCCAGATCACCCTTCACGAGCATGGCCCTCTCCTCATCAGTCTTGGGGAAATTCTTATACGCTTTATTGCCCTCTTTTTTTTCTTTAGAAAAATGCATTCCGTCCAACGGGAGACCCGTAATTTCGGCAACGCGGTCCAGAGTGAGCTTTAAGGATTTTCCCAGAATGTTCACTTTCCTGTTCTCCCACCCATTAAAAAAAACTTTCATCACCTCCTTGTTGTTTCCATGGAGACATTTTAAGTATCTGTGAACTTTATTCTTCTTGAGCTTGCTCCACACCTCTTTTTCATTCCTCCATTTACACACCATAGGTTTTTCTCTCTTCAGATCTCCCCCCATTTCTTCGTTCTCTTCAGTATTGGTGTAATCTCTCACATTATTATGGTTTTTACTAGTTTTCAACCCAAAATGCATACAAAAATTCAAATTCATAGAGTAATTAATGATACACCAAGAAGCTTGCAGCTAAAGGAAGTCATAATAACTGTGACACTTCACATGGCACGATGTCATCGCCATACCCAAGATCAGAGCTGCATTAATAAAAATGATTAATTCAATTAACATCACCTGCCTTGTGATTAACCCAGTCATAATTGAGCAATAAACTAACCTCATCATTAATTTTAGTGTTCTCGTGCCACTTGCAAGTGACGTCATATATAAAGGATTGTTAAGTCCTACTCAGTTAAGAGACATTATGATCCAATGGTTAAATTGAAACAGTAAATGATTTGTTCACATATACAACTGTAATTTTCATATTTTTAGATATATTGTAAGCTCATAATGCCTTTATGATCAATGTATATTTTCAATACCTTTGCTCCACTTCTTTCTGCTCATTGATGTTGTGCTTCTCTATTGCTTGGTGTCCACAGAATTATAGCTCTGTTATTTAACTTGATTGATAAGGACTGTGTGAATTCTTTCTCCACTAGTATCTCCTTCACCATCCTCTTCTTTTATTCACTCCCCTAATTCAAAATGAATTAGCTTGTCTCTTTATAGACATGATTTCACCATTTCTCAGTTCTTGACTTTCTTGTTCTTGGTGTGAGCCGCAATTATAGCCAATCTTGCTTCAAAGCTATACTTTAGTTTTATCTCATAGATTTCTCTTTGACAAATGGAATAAGAAAACTTCAAATCTCTTTCTTATCTCTGGCTTTAACTTGTCTAAGAAAACAATATTAATAACCATTTAACTCCTTCTTTATCTCTTTCCATCTAAGTCTTTTATCATTTCTAAACTTCAGTTCTTTTCGGTGTTTTAACTCTTTGTTAGCTTCGGTCAATACTTCAGTTCTCCTCGAGAATCTACGTCGAGGTTATCTATCCATCAAGTATCACTGTGATTCTTCTTTTTTGTAATTCTCATGATTCTACTCATCAGTAATGCTTGCTCGGGTTTGATTTTTGGGTATCACTGTGACTTTCCTCTCGGGTTTCTCTGTCCATCAGGGTGCACTGCCCATCGGTATTTGTTGTCACTTAGTGCATACTCAAATTTTATGAATTAATGAAAGCATAACCTTAATCTTTCTTGTTCTCTAAAGTCTTTGACACTTTGTATATAACCAATCAGATTATATGAAGTTGACATCAATGACAATATAATACCTTAACTGATTTAATGTCTTGCATTAACTTTTTGCATCTTGTGTATCATCAACGTAACATCTTCAAACATTCAATCAGTTATAGTTCATCAATCTCTCCCTTTGGAATTGATGGTAACACACTACATTATCATACTATATTATTACTAATACAATATAAAATATATTAGTTGTAGTTCATCAATCTACCAATTTCATTTTTCTATAACCAATACAAATGTCTGGCTCTTGGTAAGCTCATATAGCTTAGATTTTTTTCCTGCATAGTGCTATCTGTAATCTTCATTACCTTCACTAGATAGATGTAGCAGCTTTTGATTATGACTTTTACGGTGTCTCTCCCTTTGACTACTCCTCTCCTTGATCATCTCTTATTCCTTTGACAATAATATAGATATATTCTCTCCCTTTTGATATTCTCTTCCTTATAAGTTACATCTTTCCCTTATGATATATTCTCTCCCTTTGATGGATATTTCATATGTATATATAATCTCTCTCCTTTGGATCTTCTCAGGATACTCTATCTGTTTGAATTCTTAGGATACTCTCTCCCTTTGACAACAATGCCAAAGTAAACATTGATCATGCCAAAGTTATATCCTCACCTTTTTATAATATACTCCTTGAATTTCTCTGTCCATTAGCAATATAGTGACTCTGGTGTTTGGTGTAGATATGTACCTTTGTGTATACTGATGTATCTTTGCAGTCCATCTTTGTGCTTACATCAACATGAATGATCTTCTAATTATGTGTAGGTTGATGCAGCCTCCTAGTCAGCTTACTAACCAATAAACAAGGGTTGGACCCCTAGTCTCTTTCTCAGGTACTCAAATTTATCTTTAGGCAATGGCTTTGTGAATATATCAGCTAATTGTTCATTTGATTGAACATATTCCAGTATCACCTCTTTCTCTTGCAATTGTTCTCTTAAGTAATGATACATGATTGCAATATGCTTAGTCTTAGCATGCATGACATTATTCTTAGAAATGTTTATTGCACTGGATTATCACAATAGATAATCACTGGTTCAAAAAATTTCATACTCATACCTTCCAGTAACTATTTGATCCATGCAATATTAGAGCAGTTTGCAGTAGTAACTACATATTCTTCTTCTGCAGTAGATTGTGTGATGCATTCTTGCTTCTTACTGATCCATGTGACAAGTCTGTCACCCATGAAGAATGCTCCTCTAGTTATGCTCTTTCGGTCATCTAAGTTCCCAGCCCAATCAGCATATGTATAGACTTGAAGCTCAAATTTGGCTTCTCTTTTATACCATAAGCCATAGTCCTCGATGTTCTTTAGATATCTCAAAATTTTGTTGACAACAATCATGTGTGATTCTTTGGGATTAGCAAAGAATATTGCAACTATTCCAACTGCATGTGCTATATTTGGTCTAGTATGAACAACATACATTAGTTTTCCAATCATTGATCTATACAAGGTCTGATTTACCTCATTTGACTTATCTTCTTTTATCAGCTTGCATCTGGTTGCCATAGGTGTTCCAACTGGCTTGGAATATTATGTCTTGAATACCTTCAACACTTCTTTGATGTATTTGGATTGTATGATATATATGTCTGCATCTTGTTGAAGAATCTAAAGATAAAGAAATAATTTGATCTCCCCAAACATTGACATCCCAAACTCTTTCTCATTTCATTATCAAAGGATTTACATAACATATCATTACCCCAAAATATGATGTCATCAACAAATATTTCAGCAATCAGAATATTACCATGAGTATCTTCTTTTAAATACAGATTGTTGTTTTCACTTGTTCTTACAAATTCAATGCTTATGAGATAGGAGTGAATTCTTTCATACCAGGCTCTAGGTTCTTGTTTTAATCCATACAAGTCTTTTTGTATTCTACATACCATGTTCCTCCTGTCTAGATCAACAAATCCTTGTGGTTGTTCAATGTATAGGTCTCTTCTTCTAGTATTCCATTTAGGAATGTAGGTTTGACATCCATCTGGTATACCTTGAATCCTTTGAATGCAGCATAAGCAAGTAAGATTCTTACTCCTTCTAGTCTAGCAATGGGTGCAAAGGTTTCACCATAGTCAATACCTTTTTCTTGTGCATACCCCTTGCATACCAATCTTGCTTTATTCCTTGTGACTTCTCCATTCTCATTCAGCTTTTTTCTAAATGTCCATTTGGTACCAATGACATTCTTCTCATATGGTCTCGATACTAATGTCCATGTCTTGTTCTTCTCAATCTATTTTATTTCTTGATTCACAACACTGATCCATTCTTCATTTTCAAATGCAGTATTAATAGATTTAGGCTCAAAATCACAAATTAAACATCTAGTGTTCAGTGACTTACTTCTTGTTCTCATTATAGCCTTCTTGTCTCCTATGATCTGGTTTTGTGGATGATGTCTTCAAACATACTTGGAAATTATTGGTTCAGCTCTTTGTTCATCATTCTAATCATCATCTTGACCTTCATTCTAATCTCCATCGCTCGGAACATCATTTTACCTTATTTTCCTAATTTTTGGTATTTGCAACATGATGCTCAGGTGCAATATTTTGTTTCTTGGGAGTGATACACTATTGCTCATGTAAAGTGTCAGGTTCTTTAGTTAGACAAACTTGTTGTAGTCTTCTGGTTCTTTTCTGCTTTCCTCATCATTTTTCTCTGCATATTCATCTATTCTGATATTTTCACTTTAAACGATTTTGTTAGAGGACTTGTTAATAAATTTGTAAGCCTTTCTCTTTGTGAAATACCCTAGAAAGATGCCTTCATCACTCTTGGAGTCAAGCTTTCCATTTCTATCATCTTTCAAAATATAACATTGACTACAAAAAATTCTAAAGTAACTTACATTGAGCGTGTATCCATACCATAGCTCATAGGGTGTCTTCTTGGTGTCTTTCTTTAATTGTACTTTGTTCAATGTGTAGACAATAGTACTGAAAGCTTCCCTCCAGAAAGTTTGAGTATTTTTTTCTCTATCATTAGTGTTCTTGCACAATCAACAATAGATCTATTTCTCCTTTCAGCAATTCCATTTTGCTGTGGTGTTCTTGGTGCAACAACCTATCTTTTAATTCCATGCTCATTGCAATAGTTAGTGATTTCATCAGAAACAAATTCTCCTCCTTTATCTAATCTTAAGCATTTCAATTCCTTACCAATTTGTTTTTATACCATAGCTTTATACCATTTAAACATCGTGAATGCTTCTGATTTTTCTTTTAAGAACATAAATGTTATCATTCTAGAATAATCATCAACAAAGAGAATGAAATATATATCACCATAGTAACTATTTTTTCTCATGGGTCCACATATATAAGTATGGACTAATTATAGAATAGCATTAGATGTATGGGTTTTTCTCTTGAAACTAGACTTTGTCATTTTAACTTTTTGACAATTCTTGCACATGATATGCTCGGGCTTTGACATGCACGATAAGCCTCTTACTTTCCTTTTATTTCTTATCTTAATCATGTTGTAAAAATTCACATGACATAATATTTTATGCCACAACCATATGTCTTCATTTTCTAGCGATCAAACAAGTAGTGTTTATATCATTAAGATAGAATAGGTTACCTTTTGTCTACTCACTAGTTCTGATCAACCTTCTTGATTCATTAAAGATCTTTGCCTTCTTATTCTCAAATGCTACTCGATGACCTGTGTTATTCAGTTGTAAAAAAATCAATAGATTATAATTAAGTCCTTTTACCCAGTATGCATTTTCACATTTGATCAGGTTATTCAACATTATGGTTCCTTTACCTTCAACTGGAAAAAAGGTGTGTCATTACCCATTCTTAGTGATCCACCATTATAGTACTCAAAAGTTTCAAAATTTTGTTTATCACCGGTCATGTAGTGAGTGAAGCCACTATCTATAATCCAGACATCATTCTTAGTAACCTTAGATATGAGTAGAGTTTCTACTTACCTTTCTTCTTCATCTGAATCATCCTTCATGGCCACAGATACCATCTCAATGTCTTCATCAGATTCGGTGTTAGTATCTCCATCTCTGTTCTCATCTAGGTAACAAGATTTTTTCCCTTTGTCCTTGTAGTCTCGGGTATCTCTTTTGTCAGGTTGTCGGTTGCTTTGGTAATCTCTGTTATCACTTCTATCAAACTTCTTTTCATATAATTTGTCATTACTTCTGTTATCTTTTCTTCTGTTGGGACATTTAGCAGCAAAATGTCCAATCTCTTTACAATTAAAACATACAAGTGGTAATTTACCTTTATATCTACCTTTGATTCTTTGCAATCTTCTAGCCATTAGTTCTTCAATATCATCAAGATCTTGGTCATCACTATCACTTTCACTATCATTTCTCATAGTGGGTTTATGACTTGATTTACTTATTTTCAAAGAATATTTGAATGCAGACTCAATAGATGGTAAGACACTGTTATCAAAGTTATTTATCTCAAATGAAATCAGTCTACCAACCAAACTATCTAGAGTGACATTATTGTTTGCTACTGCTCTCATTTCTTGTATAGCATATACTCTAATAGCATATACATGCAGTATGGTTCTTAGGATTTTACTTACCACTATCTCTTCTTCAAGTATACCTCCAACTCCTTGGATAGCATTGACTACCTCTTTTATTCTGCAGCTGTATTGAGTGATATTTCTCCTTCTCTTATTCTTAGGTCATCAAATTTATCTCTTAGGCTTTTTGCCTTAGCTCTTAGTACATTTTCATCTCCTCCATGTGTCGGCTTCAATTTATCCCACATTTGCTTTGCAGAGGTGCAAGTTTTTACATCTTCAAATTCAGCATCAGAGAGTGAGGAAGCAAGTTCTACCATCATAGAACTATACTCATGCTTTTCTCTTAATTTCTCAAGTGTGTGAGGTCCTATAGGAAACACATATTCAGTATTCAAGTATTGAGTAACATCATTTCCAATACCTGATAGGTGGATTCTTATCCTACTTTTCCATGATGCAAAGTTGTCCTTGTTCAACTTGGGCACATCTCATTTTCTCATCTTGTGATCTTTTACTTAGGTATTGAAACCTTCCTTCTAAGAACAAAAGCTATGATACCAATTGTTAGAATAAATGAGAGGGGGGGGGGTGAATCAATGGCCTAAACAATATTCTAATAAATTAACCCAAAAACTTATTACCACAATTATAAGTCTCTAGTTATATTCAGTCCTACAAGATGAATGCCTTGAAAGAATCTTTTACAAATAACTATTGCTTAGAGTTCACTGTTAAACCTTATTCTTACTATTTACCGATTAGCAGTCTTTCATTTACCGAAATGCAGTAAATAATTTAGTGTATACCGATCAATCTAGATTAGTTATGTGTAATGAAAAACACTAAAGTAATGAGTCATAAACACATTGAGACATGGATTTTTAACGTGGAAACCCTGTTAAGGGAAAACCCACTTGGGACCTATAACCCAAAATTTTCACTCTTCTGAAGTGAGCTCAGTGAAGAGCCAACCCTATTAAAGGTTACAAACACACTATTAGGTGTAACCTTGTTAGAGGATTTAAATATAATAGTTTGTCACTTGATATCTGACATCTCTATGCTACCTTTTATGACCAAACCCTGTGTAGTTTGTCACTTGGTATCTGACATCTCTATCCTATCTGCATGACCAAACCATTTGATACTCCTTAGGATGCATTTCAATATATAAAGGATTGTTAAGTCCTGCATGGTTAAGAGACTTTCCAATCCAATGGTTAAATTGAAATAGTAAATAATATGTTCACATATACAACTATACTTTACATATTTTCAGATCTATTGCAAGCTCATAATACCTTTCTAATTAATGTATCTTTCCCTTTTCTACTCAGTGATGTTGTGCTTATCTATTTCTCTGTGTCTGTAGAATTATAACTCTATTCTTTAGCTTGATTGATCAGGACTGTGCCAATTCTTGCTTCACTAGTATCTCTTTCAACATCCTCTTCTTTTATTCACTCCCCTAATTCACAATGAATTAGCTTGACTCTTTATATACATGATTTCACCATTTCTCAGTTCTTGACTTTCTTGTTCTTGGTGTGATTCGCAATTCCAGCCAATCGTGCTTTAAAGCTATACTTCAGTTTTATCCCATAGATTTATCTTTGACAACTGGAATAAGAGAGCCTTAAATCTCTTTCTTATCTCCAACTTTAACTTTTTGAAGAAAACAACATTAAAAACCAGTTAACTCCTTCTTTATCTCTTTCCAGCTAAGTCTTTTGTCATTTATGAACTTCAGTTCTTTTCGGTGTTTTAACTCTTTGTTATCTTCGGTCAATACTTCAGTTCTCCTTAGGCATCTCCATCAGGGTTGTCTATTCGTTGGGGTTGTCTGTTCGTCAAGTATCATTCTGATTCTACTCATTGGTAATGCTTTTTATTCTGCTCGTCGGTAATGCTTGCTTGGGTTTCATGTTCGGGTATCAGTGTGACTTTCCTTCAGGTTTCTCTGTCTGTCGGGGTGCACTGATCTTTGGTGTTTGTTGTCACTTAGTGCATACTAAAATTTTATGCATTACTAAAATTATAACATTAATCTTTCTGGTTCTCTGTAGTCTTTGACACTTTGTATATAACCAATCAGATTATATCAAGTTGACATCAATGACAATAAAATACATTAACTGATTTAATGTCTTGCATTAACTATCTGGAGCTTGTTGATCATCAACTTAATATCTTCAAATATTTAATGAGTTATAGTTCATCAAAACTGGCATCTCTACTATCTCTATATTGGGTCATTTCATTTTAGAATTTCACCACTCACCAATTGGCATCTTTGTCAATCAGAATTTGCACTCCCCAATTGGTGTCTCTACTTGATCACTAGTGTCTCCATCCAGTGGTGATTTAAGGATAGTTATCGGTAATGGGTACCTTGTGGGTATTTCTAGGTTGGATTCCCAAGGTTCCTACTATTCCTTGTGGGTGGGAATGTCTATTTGGGCTTAAAAGGAACATTAATGTATGAGATTGATTTGTTTAGTGGTCTCCCTTCTTGTTAGCTGTGAACTATTGTTGGCTTTAGCTCTTGTGGTTCATGGATGATGTAAGAATCCTTGAAAGGAAATCTCAAAAATGTGTGTTCTCTGTTTTGATTATGTGATAATTTGATTCAGAACCTTTGGAAGTATTTTAAGACTCCTTGTGTGTGAACATGTGGTGTTTGTAATTTTCTTTGAGTTGTGTTTATTCTTGAGATGCTTATGTGATGCACTTGGTGCATGTTTCTTATGTGATGTAACTTGTATTCAAAAAAAAATATTTAGTGTGCATATTTTATCCTTGTTTCTTATTAGATCCCATTTTCAAACACTGAGATCTATGTGTTTATGTTGCACACATAGTGGATGTTGTGGACACGTGAGTGCATGTGTGTACAGTCATGAGATAGTATTTGTTTGTTTCTAAGGTGCCTAAGTGTGATATTCCTAAGTATTCTCGAGGAACTAACTTGGAAGTAACATGTGGAAAAGGAAGATTATTTCCTAGATATTTACACCTTCTAGGGATGGATGATATGCCTTTTTGTGAACCTCCTCAAAGAATTTGAGACCATATGGATGGAGTGTGGCTCTTGGTTTTGGAGAGTGTTTGGTGACCTTTGTGTTTCCTGACTACATGGATGCCTTGGAAAGTATGGTGGTGTTTTCATTTTTTATAGCATGATAGCTTGTATGTATATTATAATCCTTGATTATTTCAGGTGTTGATTTGCATTCAGTGGTTTTCCTTCTTGTGTGACCCTACTTGGTCAGAATTATGAATTAGTGTTCATGCAAGGCCTTGAGTGCCTTTTGTTTGACTCCTTTTAGAGTGTTATGTGTTGTGTATTCTATTGATTATGGTCATAATGTGGGAGTAATTAAATGAATTATGTTATATACTTGTCATATTATTTCTCGCATTGTTATAAATGCTGCTTGTAGAGTGATTTTTATGCACCCTAGTATATTATGAAAAGAGACATCCTTTGGTAATGAGAAGTGTGAATATTTATTAAAATAGATCATTTGGGTTGATGACTTACCTCCCCAAATCTATTGGTTTATTAATATTTTTGGGAAAGGCTATGTGATGGTTGTGGAGAATCTTATGGAATTGTTTATTTCTTATAATAATCTTAATTTAGCATATTTTCCTTGTGATCTTTCACCTACCTTACATTGAGAGAAATGATGCCATAATGACAGTTTAGAGTATCCATCACTTGTGTGATGTTGATATTGCTACCATACCCTTGTGAGTTGGGTGGTGTCATATTGTTTTAGCTAGTTGATGACTCATGATGCGAATGGTGTATACCATGTTTGTTGGAAGAACCTTTGTGGTTGTTGGCCAATTATATCTTGAGTCACTATTGTGTAATCCCTCCCGTGTGGGCATGATGAGAACCCTTCTGAGATATTGAGTCTCATGTTCCAAACTCGTGTTTGTTTTACCTTGTCATTGTAATTACCCCCTAATGTGTTCAATACCAGCAGATCTTATGTTGTACATTTCGTATATATTTTCGGGTTAATTCTAGACCCTCATTTGATTGAGACCTTGCATAATGGAATTACTGCATTGCGTGGAAAAAGGATAAAAAAATTGTATTAAGAAATAATATTGTTGCATTTATTAAAAATATAGTGATGCATATGATTGAGATTTTAGATGAATCATTGTTTGATGTGTTTGTTGGGTATGTTGTCTTATGTTTTCAAGATGTGGTGTCCTCAATACCCTATGGTGGTTACTCCCTCTTATGTTACTAGTTTTGTTCATAATGTTTTGTGAATGAATTTCTTGATTGGTGTCTTATTTTATTTTCTTGGTGGATGTTTCGATATTTTGTGTGGGCTAGCATCGATATTGGTATTTCCTATGCTTGGATAGTCACCCAAAACTTCTCCATCTATTTGTGGAATTTTTCACATTTAATTTATTTTTGAATTGAGCCTGTTTTTGCAATTTTCTGTTGGAATTGATAATTTCACCATTTGGGTTTTTCCTTCTTGTTTTGTGTTGACTATTCTGAATGTTTTCTATTGCTGCCCAATTTTATGTTTTGTGACTCTATCATGTTCAGTGTGGACCTCTAATAGTATGTACGTCAGATAACATCATGGAGGATATACTATATTGTTCTTGTTAATAAATTTTAAAGATGTGAAATAGAATTTCTTGCTTGTTTGAAATTATGAGCAAATCTATTTTGTACATAAAAAGAAATGCAAGTTCATAATGAAGCATATGCATGTTAGCATTAACAGGATTAAGAATGTATGAAGTTGTAATTCCTCTTTTGTTAAATGTAAATTGATGTATTGGGAAAATATTGGTAGATGTGAACCATGCTAGGTGAGATTATAGTCTCATGAACCTTATGTACATTGTTAAAGAATGAGAGGTTTTTTCGGAAAACCTCATTTTGTGCATTAATTAAATCATGGTATAAATGTTATTATGGTAAATTTCATTGTATATCTTATACAGTATTGGTTGAGCTTGAATTTTTTCTTTGGTTTCTAGCATGCATACTTATTGGGATTCTTGGTTTCTCCCATGAAGAGACTCGGAGACCTTGAGCATTTTTTTTCTTAGCATTGTTATTCTAGATAGTTGGGTCTCACTTATTCCACCTATGAGTATTGATCTATGTTGTGGGTCTTGATGACCGTGTATTTTTGTTCTGACTTCCTTTGTTAGAGAAATTTTGGAGTTGTTGGATGCAACATTGTTTGTGTATTATTATTGGTGAGTGTTCTTTGGGTCTTTTTGGGTTGATGGTTCTCCCATCTCTTCTTGGAATGTCATAGTGTGGGAATAGAGAGTCTCTCTTCCTAGTCTTGACACTCCCATATCTATATCTCCTTATGGTTATACATATATATTATATTATATGGGTAAAGTTGTCCCTTCTTGGAGAGACTTCATGTTGGATATTGGGTTGCTAGGAGATTGCAAATAGTGTGTTGTTCCTAGCTTCAAGCTAGAAGGACATGGTATCTATGTGTGTATCTTTCCATCCTGAGGTTGGATGTGGACTTGATTGTAAGATGATGTTCTCCATTTTAATTTTTTTCCACCTTGTTGAAGGTGAGAACGTGGTCTAGCTGGGTTATGTGACCCCTAGTTTTAGCCATAGTTGAGCTCTCAATGTTATGGAAATCATGTTTCTCCTATGATTAGTGATGAGATGCACTCTAAGTATCCCTTTGAAAGGATGGAATGCACTATTGATCCACTATTTTGTGAGTTCTCTTAGTTGTGAGATGCAACCTTGTACATTTATATCTCTTGATACCTTGAGTTGGATGTGGCATCCCTCAAAAGAGTGCAATTTTGGCAAAGAATCTTCACCTTTTTAGATTCTTGGTTGAGTTAGTGAGATTCTAGTTGGATTTAAGATTTGTCTAGATGGACATGATAGTGTTTTTCAATATTTCAGGATGATTTTACCCCATGTTTTTGAGTTTTTAACTTGGAAGTTCTTGGCGCTTTGATCTTGGAGAGATATTTGAAAGAAATTTTTTGCAATTAGATGCCTCGTGATGAGGTAGACTTTCTTGTGTTATGCCTCTTTTGGCTAATATAATGTCTAGATGAGTTTTCCTAGTACACATTGTGTTCCTTGTTGAAGGACTTTGAGAGTTTTTTGGCGTTCTTGTGTGTGTGTGTGTGTGTGATCCTTTTTGTAGTTGTGAGGTTGGCTGGTAAGGAATTAGTTTTGTTTGGCCAGACTTGTAGAGAAGTTGTATGAATATTCTTGTATTTGGATTGGCTTTTGATCTTGCAATTGGTGCACTGCTTTGGTTTGACTTGCAGGCTTCTAGGAGTAAGCCTAGTCTTTAGGGGGGATGATGTAGTGCCTCTCCTATTTTATTTTTGCATGCCATCCTGATGGACATGGCTTTGAACTTATATGGTTGTATATCATGATCATGGCAGACCCATTAGAGGTTTATACCTTTGGGGTGATCTTATTTATGTGATTTCTTCAGCAAGTTGTTTATGCTTTATACCCAGGGTTATGAGGATCATTGCATTTTGACTAGTTGTAAGCCTGATTTGTGATGCCTTACTTTGGCTCTTGATGTGTATTTCTACTCTTATGTGATTGGTTGAGCTGACCTTGTGATGCGGTGACTATTCTTGTGTTATGTTTTTAAGTTGGCATTGCGATATGCATGTAGTACAATTTATTTGTGTTCACTCCAAGACTACTATTGTGGTTATGGTTGGTACTTGCCTTGTTTGGCTTTGATGTAATTTGATGGTTTCAGTGAGGTATGTGCTAGTGATTACCTGGATTTTGACTGAACCATGACGATGTTCCATGAGTACCCTTGTGATGTGACTAGTGGCTGCATTATGTGATGTATTTGATTACCATACTTTATTTCAGTTGTTGTAGTATTGTTGATCTATATGTTAGATATGTTGTTATTTATGTTTTTATCATATTTGCATGATGATGTCTTATGATGATTTGGTTTATTTTGTATTCGAGATTATTGATTATGTTATCTCGATGATTTTATTGGACTCCATTATTTATATTGTGCCATTACGCTATGGACGCATCATTTACTTAATTTCAGTAAATTATGCTCAGAATAGTTGTAAAATAGTTTATTTAAGTGGAATGTTATTGCACTTATATGATGTGTACTGCCTCACCACACCACTATTATGCATTTTTTCCTTGGTGTCAAAACTAATTGAGACAGATTCGTAGTCACTCGCTTGCAAGATCTACACAATGCACCGCTCTCCTTCAATAGTATTAATTGAGGCATTTTCATTGAGGTTATATGTTCTTCGACTATATATATAGTGAGAAACCTCACTTGATGTTTGTGTGTTTCAATGAACATGTACTAGAGACATTCATCCTAAGTTGTAGAAATTGAGTGTGTGCCTATGTCCCCAGCAGTGCAACAGGAGCTAGCAGCTTTCACCCACTTCATATCTAAGATAATGTCGTCTTGTATGGACGTTGTATCCGTAATTGAGTATTGTCCCTCTGGTACGTGTTGGTAAATTTGGACTTCATAATGCATATGTGATTTGACTCATGAGAGTGTCTATGAAGTTAGAGCTCTATATTTATCACGGAATGTTTTAATTAAAAATATTGATTTTAATAGCTGATTTTCTACAGTGCTTATATTATCAAAAAGTGAGTTTTTACACTCACTTCTCATATCATGTTTTGAGAAATTAGGAGTTTTTCTCAAATCCTCTTGTGGGTATTTTAGATATTTTTCCATTGTGTTTGATCTATTTGTTGAATCTTAGAATGGAGTGACTCGTTGGATTCATGTCGTGAATCTCCAACTTCCTGTGGAGCCATTCGTGTTTTCATGGATTCTTCATTTATTTCACTCATTTCTTGGTTTTTACCATTCGTGTGAGGTAGAGCTCTTCACATATTTTTATTTTATTCATCTTTTCAAATGAAGTAAATTTCTATTAGTTCGTGGGTTGAGAACTAATGTTCCCTCACATTTTCATTGTTTTCCTACACCTAGTTGGGCGGGTGTGAGTATTTGTTGTTTTCTCAAATGGGGTTTTGAATTTTTGCAATGTTATGCTACTATATTTCCGTGAAGTGCATAGATCCATAATTTTATTTGAGAAGTGTGATTTTGGGTGGATTTATACCAATGGGTTTTAATTTCATTGATTTATTTGATGTTTGATTTTTGGTTTTTTTCTTCGCCGCACCATTTTGTGTGCTATCCACAACTTGTTAATCGCCATGTTTAGCATGATCCAATTATTAAAATTAGTAGTATCTAATACAAGTATTAGGATAATAGGATTGTAATGGTCATGGGATATTCTGTGTATTTTTATATCTCGAACCAAAAGTTCCCCTTCGTCGCTAGAATGCTGATTTTTGTATCTTGCAAGATTTTGCCAAAATTTGGTATTTTATACTTTTGTGCTCCTCACTCAGTTTTCAGATGTGAGATACACTTTGAAACATTTGGGAAGGTTGGTGTCCCATGTGTATACATCATACCATATTTGGATCTATTCTCTTGGCGATGAGGCCAATAGAGCATGCTTGTGCATAACCCTGTTGCCTTGGATTTTTTGGCACTTTTACGCTTGCTTGGGGTTTTTCCTTGGGTTGTTGATGGGTGTGCAGGTGAATGTATCCTTAAGAATATATGAGTTATGTATACTTGATGGGATCTTGAGAGATCCATACTCTCAGCTTGCGACAGATTGAGTGCTTCTCATATTTTGATGGAAGCTTGATTTTGAGCCTTTGGCGTCCTTTTGTTTATGGTTTTTCATTTTTCCATGTGTTGGCATATTCCATGATATAGGTTGATCTCACATGTAATATGTGGATATATGGTGTTTGATACCGCATCTAGGCATGTAATTGAGCTATGATCCTATGCCAAGGTTCGAGTGACCTGTAGACCTAGTGTTTGAGACCAATAGATTCTACTATGGTTTGCAGCTTATGACTTTGAGAGTCTTTTATGGATTTTGTGTTATCGCATTATTTTTTATTTTCCTTATGCTTATGCCTCATTGTTGTAATAAGATGATTTTTTTTGGGTGTTTGGGTAGTGGAGTGGAGTGGCTCCTTATGTGTATCCCAACCCATAAGTGGTTGGTATAGACCATGTGAAGGAGATCTTAATAAAGTGAAAACATAATAAATGAACTTGGATAAAAATAAATTAATAAGAGTAATGGACTACATGGCCACCCAAGGGTGTTGATCAAAGATAAGTCAGTGCCAGGCCACCTATGAGTGTTGATCTAAGACATAGTATTTGGCCACCTACGAGTGTTCATCATAGACACATTCCAAGCCAGGCCAAATAGCGGACATTGATCGAAGACCCGATGCTACTTGGGTTGGTGCGAGACAAGTAATGACACTCCACCTTGAGTCCCTGTAATATAGCCTTGATATCTTTGAGTTTCATAACTTGTTTCACACTATTACATTGGAGTTATGACATATGTGCATTTGTATTCTATATTTGTGTATTACATCAGATCACGTGTGAGTGTTCTCAATTTGTCTTTTATTTTGTATCTTGTGTTTATACTTGGACTCTTTCTTTGTTTGTGAGTCATGCATTTTGAGTGGCGTATGTGAGAGCATTCTATGCTTGCATGAATGAGTTGTGTTTTTTGTCCAGTTACTATCTCTACTAGCATAGTTGGGGGGACCTATGGGTTCCAGGTCGTAGGGTGGCGTTGCAAATATATACCACTTCTAGGGACTCTAGTGTACAGAGATGGACATCCTCTAGCTACAGGAATTGAAGCCTGAGAGCTCACTTCACATTGTTGCAGTGGTATATTTAGGTATGTTTACTTGATTTTCTTATTTATAGCCTAGTTTTACATTATGCTTTAATTCATGTACTTTTGATTCACTCATTTGATCATGTCCTCAATATTGTGTATATGGTACTCCCTAGTGTGGAGATAGTTATTTATTAACCATACATTGGTATCGACTTAGTTTCCAACTTGTTATTTTAATGTTTGAGACAGATTTCAACAATTTATGTTTGCACCTAATTTTTGGCATTTGTGCAAATTGACATCTCTATCTGGGGACTGGCATCTTGGCCCTCTCTATAATGGGTCCTTTTGTTCTAGAAGTTCACCACTCACCAATTGGCATCTCCATCGATCAGTGTCTATGATCCCTAATTGGTGTCTTCTCCTCATCACTCTCATCTCTTCCTAGTGACGATTTAAGGATAGTTCTAGGAGATGGGTACCTTATGGGTGTTTCCAATTTGGATTCTTGACGGTCCCATTATTCCTTGTGGACCTTATTGATGCTTGTTTATATTTATTTGATTAATTATGGCTTTTGTTCCTAGTTAGAAAGGTAAATGAAATGGTATGGCTAATCACAGTATGAATCTTTATTTGGGCTTAAAAGGAACATTAGTTTATGATAATGATATTGTTAGTGGTCTCCCTTCTTTTTAGCCAGGAATTCTTGTTGTCTTAGCCTCTTGTGGTTCATGGACAATGTCTGAATCCATGAAAGGTAATCTTAGAAATGTGTGTTCTCAATTCTAAGTATGTGATTAGTGGCTTGGGAACCTTTGGAATTATTGTAAGACTTCCCTCTTGTGTGTGAAGATGTGATGTTCATAATATTCTTTGATTTGTGTTTCATTTTTGAGATACTTATGTGATGCACTCAGTACATGTTACATAAAAAAAAATATTGAGCACTTCACTTTTCTACTAAAAAGGAATAATATTGAGGTAACTGATTATGTCAAAGTATCTTCTTCACATCAAAAATTACTAAGGAAAAAGAGAAATTGAAAGGCAAGGTTTTATTTTCTAAAGCGAGTATAGATTATGGTCCTACACACCATACGTGTTCTCAACTTGATGTGAAATCTTCAGCTCCTGATTCTAGTCCAAATAATTTAGATGATTCCTCAAATGATAGTAATATTTATGCATATTTTCAAGAAGGGCCACACACTCTTCTTGGTATGCAGTGTACATAAACATCATCATCACCATCATCCTTAGGAGGGACTTATAGGATTCTTCACTTATTTTCTCTTTTTTGAAGAATAGTTTTCTCCCACTGGGTTTTCTATCTTTCTCCTTTTTATAAGAGATTTTATTGTACATGGGTAGCTAAGAAGGCTAGTAGTCGCGACCCATTTTGTTTTGTCTCCCTAAATTATTCTTAAGGGGGATGTTAGTGTAATTATTTAATTTATTTACACTTAGGCGTATTAAGTGTAATTAGGCGTATTAAGCCTAATTACTCGTCAATACATATTTGACACTTGTTGATGCAAGTTGTCATCATTTAGGAGTTCTCTAGAGATGTGTCAATTTTAGTTCGACACATCATCCTAGTTTAGTGTTTTGTTTTTCACCACCACTATTTTTTGAGGAGTCCATCCCTACTTTTGTGGTTTCACTTTCACTTTGGGCTCTCAATTTGTTATGGTGCTTCATTTTATCTCTTAGATCTTGCAGGTTTTTACAACCCTAACCCTAATTGAACTATAATCCTATCCTCTTTGAATCCTAATACAATTCAATCATAACCTAGAAATAAAATATTCCAACTATAAGCCTAATTGAACTCAAACCCTGTTACCAAGCTAACTTTGTACCTTATCCTTACCCTAACCATATTTGAATTGGAATCATAATTTAGCCCTAACTCAAACATTTATTTTACAAATATAATTGAACACTATCAGTAATTGAATCATAGCTCTAATTAAACTTGACTCTAAATTAAACCTAACTCTAATCTAATTGAACCAGATCTCTAATTCTAATTGAACTATAATTTTAACCTTAATTATAATTGAACCCAAATCAAGATATATCACTCAAATGAATATATTTAGTAATGTTTGCATTGTTTAAGATAGTTCATTCAACCTTAGAAATAATACATGTAAATATGTGTGCATTTTATATCTTAGTTAAATATTACAAAATATATTTTTATTATAAAATAATGAAATGTCAACAATGCTAGTTAAAGTTGTGTATAGATTTGTGGGGAAGAAAATAATGCATCTACCTAGAGGCTGGTTAAAACCTCAAGAGATGCACGACTTTCTTGCACCACCTCATGTTGCTAGCTAGGATTTCTAGTGAGATCAAACACAAGATGAAGAGTGATTGAGTGTTTATGTGAAGGTGTCCAAATGTAGGTTAACTATTTATATGTAAAATACATGCCTAAAATAGATAAAAATATTATAATTATGAGAATCAAAAGAACAAACTATAATCAATAGACCCTAAGATCTACAAGCTCACTATCTTGAAAAATGTGACAGTCTAGGACTACAACGTGAATGTTGGACACCAACGGCCATGTTGGCGTCTTGTATGGACAGGGTACAAAGACTATATAGAAAGATAATATAATATGCATGACCTAAGATAAATAACTAAGATAAGTAACCAGCTTGAGTGTTTATGTACAGATGTCCAAATGTTGGTTAACTAATTATATGTAAAATATATGCCTAAAATAGATAAAAATATTCTAATTATGAGAATCAAAAGGACTAACTATAATGAATAGACCCTGATCTTGAGAAGCTCACTGTCTTGAAAAATGTGAGAGTCTAGGACTACAACATGAATGTTGGACACCATCTGCCACGTTGGCATCTCGTATGGACAAGGTACAAAGACTATATAGAAAGCTAATAGAATATGCAAGACCTAAGATAAATAATTAAGCTAAGTAATTATATGTAAAATATATGCCTAAAATAGATAAAAATATTCTAATTATGAGAATAAAAATGAATAACTATAATGAATAGACCCTGAGCTCTACAAGCTCAATGTCTTGAAAAATGTGAGAGTCTAGGACTATAATGTGAATGTTAGACACCAGCCGCTGCGTTGGTGTCTCGTATGGACAGGGTACAAAGACTATATAGAAATCTAATAGAATATGCAGGACCTAAGATAAATTACTAAGCTAAGTAACAAGAATCCAAATGTAATGAAATGACTATGCTAGATGACAGAACAAGGGAAAAGGAGAGAGATAACATCATATTCAAAGGTTATTGAATTTGAAGCCAAAAACTTGATTATCCATGAAACTTATTGATGCAGGAGCATCCTGGGGTAGTTGGCAATCTTGTGTCACCAAAAACATGTTTTTTTTTTATCTCTATTTTTGTAGGAAACTCGGTTGGAGACCTGAGGTGCTCGGTCACTTTGGTGGAAGTTCTCTGTTGGAAGGTGTGTTTCTTCACCGATGGACTTGGTGACTAGACTCGGTGGTGCTTGGTGTTGTTATGTGTTTGGTGGTATTCTACTTGGGGTACATTGCTCAGTAGCTTATATCTCTGTGTTGTCTGTTTGGAGGAGTTGGCTCAGTGACTTCACCGACTAGTTGCTTTTGGCTCAGTGTTGTCTTACTGAATGGTTTGGGTCTTGGTGTTCTTATTTACCGACTGGTTGTTGGAGTTCACAAATGCGTGTTTGTGGATTGGGAAAGCATTAGAGATTGCATTTGTGATTTGAGGGGGTCATTGGGATCATGTTGAGTTCTGAGGCATGTAGATTTGATGCATTGGATCGTCTATGGACCTAAATATGAGTTGGTGTTTTCTTCTATGTATTTGGTGGTTAGTTGTAGCTGACTATCTCATTTAATATTTGTTCTTCATGGATTATAATGATCGACTGGGTCATTTAATATTTGTAACCAAGCCAACTTGTGGTTGTCTATTTAAAAGAGAGTGTAGGTTGATGTTTTAGGGGGTAAGATGATAAGGTGAAAATTTGGAAAAGTGAGTTGTGAGTAGACAGTATTAAGTGGGTAAGATAGAAACTTGTAAGATTGGTCGGTGGCTTGCGAGCACAAGTTCAAATCTAGTTTCTTCCTCTTAGCTATAGGGTAAATTTATAAGGTTGGATCCTGCGAGATCTTGTTGAATATTTTAATGTAATTGGCCCTAACTGAGAAGGCCTTACATCTTGACATGTTGCATGAAATGGGAATTTTGAGATAATATAAATTTGATATTGATATATCTTATGTTGTGTTGTTTCCACTGTGTTGTTATTGTTGTTGGTTGCACGTTTGGACAGTCCTTTATTGGATCCTCCGAGCTTGACTGCATCAAGTGTATTAGAGATGGTTTATTTCTTATGGAGCTTAGGGTTTTCAAATATCTAGACAGATTCCTCTAAGAAGATTGGACCCTAGGGAGATTGCATATCCTTTTGAGGGGTGGAAGGGAGGATAACAGAAAGATTTAGATATGAGATGGAGAAAATAAAGAATTAAATGATGGAAGGTATCTTAAATATTGGATTGCATAGAGGTCCTAAAATGGATGATGGTTATGAGGAAGCTGTTGAAGACTTTGAAGCTTTTGGATCTAGTAGAGATGACAGAGCCGATCCGATGGAGAGATCTAGAGGAGACAAATATGTTCATTTGCAAAGATCTGGAGCTTGGTTGAGTACAAGCTACCGAATGGAGTTATCTAATTTTTGAGGTACATTCAGACCCGAGGATCTGATTGATTGGATCAGTGAGTTAGAAGACTACTTTGAGTTGGATGATATTGAAGATCCTCTTAGAGTAAGGTTGGCATAGACTAAGTTGAAAGGACATGCTTCTTTATGGTGGAAAGAGTTGTAGAGGGACCAAGAAAAAGAAGGTGAGATGAAGATCAATCAGTGGAGGGTGATGGTGGCAAAGATAAAGGCTAAGTTCATTCCTGCTGAATATGAACTTGAATTGTTTAAGAAGTTTCAGAATCTAAAATAGAAGGAGATGACTATGGAGGATTATATCGAGGAGTTCTACAAGTTGACTATTCGGTCTGGACATAGAGTAATTTCTAAAGAAAAGGTGGCGAGGTATGTTAATGGTTTGAATTTCAATATCTAAGATGAGATTGGTATGTTGAAGATTGACTCGGTAGAAGATGCTTATCAGTATGCATTGAAGGCAGGAGATAGGTTGAAAAGAAGACATCATGGTAATTCATGAGGGAAAGAGAAGCAAGAGCAGTCGGTAAAAGACAAACATAGAGTTGAGGATGAACCAAAACCTATTGAACCGAGGAGAAGGGTAGGTAGAGGTGTGTTTAGAGGTACTTGTTACAACTATGGTGAAGAAGGACATTGGTCTTTTGAAAGTCCCCATGTAGATATGAAGGTTGGTAGTCACCAAAATGTTGTGGTGAATAAGGTTGCTTATAATGAATCTAAAGTGGAGGGTGTGACTCTTTTGCTTAGTAGAAGTTTTTTTCCCTTGAAGAAAGTTGATTCTTGTAAGAGGAAGAACTTGTTCAGCACTATGTGCAAATCTGGTGGTAAATGTTGGAAGGTGATTGTTGATGGAGGAAGTACTGACAACCTAGTTGCGGAGGAGATAGTTTAGATACTTGGTTTGAAAAGGTTGAGGCGTCCTTTTTGTTATAGGATAAGTTGGTTACAAGGAAATTGGGCAGTAGAGGTGAAGGATCAATGCATTGTAAGTTTTGACATTGGTTCTTATAGAGATTAAGTATTATGTGACATTGTGGAGATGAGATATTTTCATGTTTTACTCCATGGACCTTGGCAGTATGAATGTAAGTTGGTGAATTACTCTATGAAGAACATGTCTACCATTGAGAAGGATGGCAGGAAAGTTTTCACTAATTCTTTTGAAGGATACAGAGATCGGTAGGAGGAATCTGAGTGTCGGTGGAGGGGTTGAGCTGAAGGAAGTTTAGAAGGTTAGAAACCTAAGTGGAAAACAAACCGGTATTGATCTAAGGAAAGATGTGAGAAGGTAAGGTAATCAATTATCTGTTGTAGGAAATAGTTTGCAGAAGTGCAGTAAAGGAAAGAGTGTGTCAGTTGAGGACTCAGAAGACATGTATATAAAGAACTAGTTTCGGATCTATGTGCTGAATCCCAATGGATGTTTGTCCAGCTACTGAGAACATCTATTTGCACCAGGGGTATCAAATGCAGGAGTATCCTGGGGTAGTTGGAAATCTAGTGTCACCAAAAACATGTTTTTTTTTTATCTTTGTTTTAGTAGGAAACTCAGTTGGACCCCTGAGGTGCTCGATCACTTTGGTGGAAGTTCTTAGTTGGAAGGTGTGTTGCTTCATCGATGGACTCGGTGACTGGACTCATTGGTGCTCAGTGTTGTTCTGTGTTTGGTGATACTCTAGTAGGGGTACATTTCTCAATAGATTATTTCTCAGTGTTGTCTGTTCAGATGAGTTGGATTGGTGACTTCACCGACCGGTTTCTATTGGCTCGGTGTTGTCTTACCAAGTGGTTTGGGTCTTGGTGTTCTTGTTTACCGACTCGTTGTTGGAGTTCACCGACGTGTGTTTGTGGATTGGGCAGGCATTGGAGATTGCATCTATGATTTGAGAGACCATTAGGATCATGCTGAGTTCCAAGGCGTGCTAATTTGATCCATTGGATCTTCTATGGACCTAAATCTAAGTTGGTGTATTCTTCTATGTATTTGGTGGTTAGTTGCAGCTGACTAGCTCATTTAATTTATTTGTTCTTCATGGATTACAATAGCCAACTGGGTTATTAAATATTTGTAACCAATCTGACTTGTGGGTGTGTGTATAAAAGAGAGTCTATGTTGATGCTTTATGGGGCAAGCTGATAAAATGGAAAATTGGAAAAAGGATTTGTGAGCATATAGTAGTAAGTGGTAAGATAGAAACTTGTAAGATTTCTTGGTGGTTTGTGAGCACAAATTTAGATCTGGTTTCTTCCACTTAGCTGTAGGGTAGATTGATAAGGTTGGATCCTGCAAGATCTTTTTGAATATTTAATGTATTTGGCCTTAACCGGGAAGGCCTTACAGCCTGACATGTTGCATGAAATGAGAATTCTGACATAATATAAAGTTGATATTGATATATCCTATATTGTGTTGTTTCTGCTATGTTGTTCTTGTTGTTGGCTACAAGTTTGGACAGTCCCTTATTGTATCCTTAGAGCTTGACTGCATTACCTGTGCACAAGGAGAGGAGAAAATTATTGGGTTTGTTTGGAGACCTACCTCAGTTAGATCTCTTCTTTGGTGTTTCCACCTCCACATAAGTCAAATAGACATGATAAAATGGTGATAGTTAACCGAGTAGATATGATAATTAAACAATAATATAAATAAAGAAATAGTTAAGATTGATAATATGCTTGCAAGGACACAAAAAGGAGATGAAGAAGACTCTCCTATGAGAGAAATGAGCCCAAGTGGATGAACTAGAGCCAAATATGAGAATTTGAGTATCTTGATGGTGGAGGCCTGCAGCAAAATAGATATGGAAATCCCAGAGATTATGCAAAATGACCACAATGAAGCTGTGTATGGGAGCCAAGAAGTTGTAGATTGTAACCAAGAGATTATGAGAATGATCCAGCAACCCCAAATGAGGGAAAAATTAAGGGTATATGATAGACTCAGATGGAATTCTGCACAAATGATCCATCATTTGGAGTATTACAATTGTAGGTTGGGAGTTTGTAATGCTCCAAAAACAACCTACATGTCGATAGATTTGCAGACGTGATTGTGTCTCAAAAATATCTCTATGGCATGCATTTTTCTAGAGCCGCTAGGGCCGCGTGCTAGGGATGTCAAAGTGGACAAATAATTTTCTAATGATAGGGATTGCGGGGCTCTTGAGTCTTAGCCTAAAGTGGCAAAATGGGAAAATGGCTTCTTACACAGGGGTGTAAAATTTAGCCATTGCACGATTCTAATTTGAATTTTATATGGACCTCTAAATAATACTTTTATAATGTCTAGGTTTTGTACATACTCAATAAATATTGTGTATTATGAATCAATCAACTAACGCTATTCCTTCACTTACCCCTTTCAATGTCTTTTAAAACACAACATTAATTATGGAAATCCCTATAAATTAGCATCATGAACAAGTCACACACATAAAATATAATCTTGGAGAAATACAAATCTCACAAAATTAGTGTCAAAATCTCTTTACCTTGTTTTGATAATAAAGGAAAATATCAGCTTTCATTGCATACCTTGTAACATATATCAATCAATAAAGGTTATAACTATACTACCAAAATGTTCATTATTCATCCAAGTAATTATAACTAGCACTTGTACCTTTTGAAGGGTCCAAGGGGTATGCTGATAGTACTATATAGGTTCATTATTGTTTTGTACATGCAGAATAGGTGCATTTGGTTTCCATTGATAGCTGGTTTAGACGAGATTCTTCTGCTTTTTGTTTCATTGTATATGGACTGTTCTGCATTTTGGCATACCTATCATAGGAGAATGCAGGCTGGATGCGAAGAGTATCTAGATATTTGACTCTTGACATAGCTGTAAATGTCATTCCTTGTCTCTCTATTTTACCAATGTCAATTGTTGCTTTTTGTAGCATGAGCCCCTGTGCTTTGTGTATAGTAATAGCCCATGACATGGTTAGAGGGAGTTGTCTTCAGATACCTAATGTGACAGGCACAATCGGTACAACCTTTGGGTCCTTTTCATCCCAAGATGGTCCACAATAATTATCAAAGCGTATGACAACATACATAGGCACACTTGGTGGCTTGCAGTTTGGCCCATAAACAATGTCAATCACCTCACCAAGAGCTCCATTCACAAGCCTTGTCTCTATCCATATATTCGTTGTAAGCATAATGTGTTGACCCCTACAGAGAAGTACATGTTTTTCTAATTGTTCATCATTCACTATATTATTATTTATGTTTGCAAAACTCATTGCTATGCTTATTGCGATTGGACAATGTAATGATTTCAACATCTTCTTGTTGTGTAGCTTTACTGAATCATTTGTAGCGAACAAATGTATAGCACTATCAAATGTTTTATTTTTAGATTTTGTAAGGTGTATGTCTGTACGAGTCATTAGTAACTTCCAATCATCTTCTATTGGTGTTGCGTCTCAGATATTTTGTAATATTTTACAGAATTTTGCTTGTGCACTGCTCTCACCTGCTTGCTGAAACATTGTTTGTAGAGTAACAATCATTGTAAATTGGTCCCGCAATAACTTTGCATTGGAATATGATGTGTATATTGGTTTATCCATGACAGGTGGTAGTTGTGCTAGATCGCCGAAGAGTATCATTGATATTCCACCGAAAGGAGCATGTTGTCGATGGGGAAAGGCCTCTCAGAGCCGACTATCAATTTTGAGGAGTATCTTTGGTCCAATGAAGCTCATTTCATCTATTAGGATATACTTTATATGTTTTAATTCTTCTTGGAATGTTGTTAATGCCTGGCTTTGTAGTGGTTGCATGTCTTTGATAGGTGTTAGTGTTTTTTCTTGCTAGGCCTCTGAAAGATACTTGAAATATTAAACAACTCTATGACCCCTTAATGCCTTTTGACACTATGACTCAAGCAAGGGAAAACAATAATTGATGAGGTTCTTGATAACACTGGGGATACCTATTACCACCTCCTTCTTTTTTGAGATCCACTGACTCAGGCAGGTTTTACCTATGACTGATTACTGTCTTAACAGTATCTTTAGAGTATATTAAACCTTATGTGCTGAATGCTCTATTTTAGATGGACATGTATATAACAATACAGATAACTATGATTATTCTGAGGATAAGCTTGACAATCCAAATCAGTATCTTGATGATAGCAGATAGCAACATGATTAAGAAATACATTCTTCTTTCCTTTTTGCAACTCTTATGAATTTAGGAGGAATAACCTATTTGATTTAATCTTCAACAAATCAACAAAATTCAACTATGACCTTTAATTACACAATTGATTTTACCAAAATACTCTGAAAATGATTGATTTGAATAGTTTTTAATGCTTGGATGATGATGAATCACTTGACAAACTTTAGACCAATGCCTATCCTTGGGAAAATAGAGTCAAAAGATGTAAATCCACAGAAAAATATGAACAGGAATACTATAGGATGCCTTACAACCTACATACAACTCAGATAAAATGCCTTGCAAACTTATCTTGTCACTTCTACAATATTGTATCAAATACTTAATTATTGTAGTACTCTCTGAAACTACTCACAAAGTTTAATTCTTCCCTTGGAAGAAGCTTGCAAATAATTAAATAGCTACCTTATAGCCAATATATTTAATATGCCTTACAAATTAAACATAAAAGAGTGCATACAATAAGCAAAGAGACAACAACAATGTAGAATAAAATTGAACTGTATTTTTATTCATATATTCTGCTTCAAGTACATATAAAGGCTTA
>MU223887.1:2761775-2774625 GCA_018584345.1 Thuja plicata
CTTAATTGGACAACTTCATTTCCAAAGATGTAATCTTTTCCATCATCATGTTCCAGTAAGGAGCTACAATCTATACTCTGGTTCTCATAATGGTCTAAACATTGCATGAACCTCAAAATATCTTGATCATCCTGGAACACTTGCCAGTTGTATATGTTGTCCGAAACAACTGGTCTTGTTTTAACTTCTAGTATTAATACCCCATGTAAGGTCAAATCATCATTTTTCAAAGCAACATTTGCTAGGAAATCAGCCATAATATTTTTTGACCTTTCTAACCAAGTTATATCAAAGGCATCAAACATTTCAAGTTGATCCCAAATAGCATATTTGTACATTTTCAATCTATCATTTTTTATAGCATATTTGGATCGGACTTGTGCTATTACTAACTCAGAATCACCATAAACCTTTAAACACTTTATACCATGTTTAATAGCAATTTCAAGTCCTAAGAATAAATCCTTATACTCTGCAGTATTATTTGTACATTGGAAGGATAACATAAATGAGTACTTAAAAGTTGTACCTGATGGAGATATTAGCAATACTCCTGCCCCTAATCCTTCTTGAGAGCAAGCACCATCAAAGTACATCTTTCATAATCCATCTTCCTACATGATTAAATCCCTGTTCAAAGGGTCAACCTTTTGATCTTGACAATAAAGTTCACCTTTCTGCATCCTAAAATTTTCCATGTCTATGTTAATGCAACAATTAACATTAGTGTCCTAAAATTTCTCTATCATGTGGGAAACTTCTACTCTCCCTTAAGACCTTAACATTCTCTCCAGCAATGTTGAAAGTATCATATGATAAATCATTTTGTATACTACCTCCCATTGAAGCACTCCATTTTCTTGATAACAACATGCCATAATGAGGTGGTATGTCGACGACAAGAAAATTCATAGTCATCACTACATCAGGGCAAACTGCTAGTCTATAAGGCATAACCTCAATGTTACCAATTACAGGGACCTCTCTAGAGTCCATAGCTCTGCATCTCCCATAAGGAGTGTCAACTTGTAGCCCCATTTCCCTCATGATCTCAATTGGCATAACTATATTAGAGGCTCCTGAATCAATAATATAATTCTTGAGCATTTTATCATTAATTATCAATGAAAGAAAAATGGGTAAAACAACCTTTGGAGAAGAAGTTGCATTCAAGAATATTTGAGGAATTTCAGATGTCAACACTTCTACTTCATTTCCCTTGGTAGTTGGCTTCTTGGAAACATCTACTGGACTCTAAACCTTTATTGTGGGTACAGTGTTTAATAATGACATAACTTTTTTCTTATGTTCTTTAATCCTCATCATTTCCAGAAATGGAACCTTAACTGTCATTTGGGACAACATTGACCCATATCTACTGGAGTGTATCCCATATCTGAAAATTTTGATTTGTCAATAATAACATCATTTTCTTCATTGTGTTCTCTTAGAACTGACTCTTTTAACTTTTTGTTTTCTATCTTCTGAACAGGAACAATTTCTTCTTGTGTTTTCCCATCTTCCTTTTGTACAACATTTGGCTCTATGGCTTTTGTAATAATCTTGACCTTATTTTTATTTACATTTTCACTAGGTCCATCTTTTTTCTGCACATATTTAGTTTCTATTTTATTTTCCTTTTTAAAGACACCTGAGGGTTGGCTACCAGCACCGCCTACCACCCTGTTCCTTAAGTGGTAATTACTTCTAGCCTTATTCACTAGCTCTGCAGTGATTCTAGCCTTCTCTTCATCCAAATCTTTTCTGATGAGTGGAACATCTTGATTATCTTAGGCATAATACCTTATATCATCATCAGTTTCCTCAGTTTCACTATTAGATAAGATCTATTGATGATGATTCTCCATCCTTCTTTGTGAAATATAATAATCATGATTTTCCTCTTCATTATCTGAATCTATGTCATGGTATGAATAGGTATTGGTCATACTATGATCACATTGTTCACCATCATCATTCCCCTGTTCTTCACCTACTCTCAAGTCTAGAGAAACTATACAAAAATCAGGGTTATGAGGGGCCCCACATGCTTCACAGCAAGTATCATCATTGCAAAAATGAACAGATTTTTTGTGAAGAGGGTCTGGAGTTCTGTTGTCTGTTTTATCTTTTCTACGTATAGCAACAGGCTATCCATCCTTGAATTGAGTCCCATAAGGATGGTTTTGCATCCTATTCTGAGAATTATAGGTAGCATTATAAGAGGGTCTATTATTCTGGGGAGCTTTATACTCTTTGTAGTCTGGTTCTTTCAAATTACTCATGTTGAACCTTGAATTATCCCTCCTATTTAATTTACCAGATACCCTTAAATTCATTTCAATATTGACTGCTATTTTATAGGCATCAGTAAGGGTTCTAGGATTTTTGTCCCTAAGAGCATATCCCATTTTAGAATCAAAAGCGTTCAAATAGGTTGCTAAACATACCTCTTCATCCAACCTTATCTTCTGAAATAATTTGTGCATAGCTCTTTGAAATTTGGTATTAAACTCTGTGACTTCCTCATTATAGTTTTTTTTAATATTATTGAACTCATTCAATAAAAAACCTTTATTTGTTTTGTCTCCATATTGATCTTTAAACAATTCAATCAACTCAATCATTGAGACAACAAATCCATTAAATAGGCTTCTAAACCACTCCCTTGCATCTTCAACTAAGGAGTGAACAAACAATTTCATCAATACATCCTCATGAGTGATATTCAGATCATCAACAAAATCAATGAATTTTCTAGGATGTGTTTCACAACATATAACATTATTACCTGCAAATTTAGTGAGTTTTTTTCTCCTATATCACCCACATCTTTAGGAAAAGCATTAGGGTATCCAGGTATACCAAAAAAATTAAATTGTTTGTACCTTTCTGTGTGCAATGGTTTTCTTTGAAAGCTATCATCCTCCTTAGCAGAAGTGGCCTTTGTTTTAGAAGCAACAACATTTTCTGGGCCAGCATAAGCATATTTTCAGGACTATAAAAAATCTATCTTTTTCTTTATCTCAATAGTGGCAGCCTCCATCTGAGCTTTTTCTAACATTTTTTCCATAGTTTCTTTTTCAACGCTTAATTTTTCCAAATCAATATCCAACTTGGACATTTGTTCAGTTAGAGGCTTTTGAGACTTAGGGTCTTGATTCCTACTTTCGCTCATCTTTTGCTTTCCTTTATCCTTTTGTGAAATAGGAGCCTTATGAGTGACTGGCATTTCTTGGTCCCTTTGAGACCTCTCAGTATGTTTTATACTTTGATGCTTTAAAGACTTTCTTTTGTTCTTATCCACATTATTAGGGTCACTCTTTTTCTTTCTCATTTCTCTTTCTTTCTTCATTTGTTGAACCAAGGCTAGCTGTTTGAAAATGAACTTTTCTTCATTGGCCAACATATCAGAAGGAGCACCTTCTAAATTTGAATTAGAAGTACTAGCCTCTTCTCTTTCACTTGAAGTAGAGGTGACTATGGGTGTTTCCAATACTCTCTCAGCTGCTTCTTCATATTCTGAAGTATTCACTTCATGAGAGTGTTGACCTACATTTACATCTCTTCTATTATTACCCTCTCTACCTCTCAGTGGGGTCTCATCCATGTTGAATGGATCTTTCTTTTATCTCTAGGACATCTCCATCCTTGAAGATGATAGAAGTCCACCATATAATACTTTCTCAGGATCTGTTCTCATTCTTGACCTAGTATTCATTATTGAAAGATATTCACTCTCTTTGCACTAATCTCAGAGATTTTCCTTTAGAGTCGCCACCCAATCACTTGGGATAAATGAATACTTATCAAATGAGAAATCTGGCTACAACCATTGGTATGATTTGTAAAAATTTTAATCTTTTAAACACTAGAGACTTCTGACTACTTGGACTAGAGATATTCTGAAACTTGTCAACCAGACTTTATAATCTCTATTCCCCATTAGAGTCGCCAATTTGTTAGTGTTTTTTCTTGCTAGGCCTCTGAAAGATACTTGAAATATTAAACAACTCTATGACCCCTTAATTCCTTTTGACACTATGACTCAAGCAAGGGAAAACACTAATTGATGAGGTTCTTGATAACACTGGGGATACCTATTACCACCTCCTTCTTTTTTGAGATCCACTGACTCAGGCAGGTTTTACCTATGATTGATTACTGTATTAACAATATCTTTAGAGTGGATTAAACCTTATGTGCTGAATGCTCTATTTTAGATGGAAATGTATATAACAATACAGATAACTATGATTATTCTGAGGATAAGCTTGACAATCCAAATCAGTATCTTGATGATAGCAGACAGCAACATGATTAAGAAATACATTCTTCTTTTCTTTTTGCAACTCTTATGAATTTAGGAGGAATAACCTATTTGATTTACTCTTCAACAAATCAACAAACTTCAACTATGACCTTTAAGTACACAATTGATTTTACCAAAATACTCTAAAAATGATTGATTTACATAGTTTTTAATGCTTGGATGATGATGAATCACTTGACAAACTTTATACCAGTGCCTATCCTTGGGCAAATAGAGTCAAAAGATGTAAATCCATAGAAAAAATATGAACAAGAATACTGTAGGATGCCTTACAACCTACATACAACTCAGATAAAATTCCTTGCAAACTTATCCTATCACTTCTACAATATTGTATCAAATCCTTAGTTATTGCAGTACTCTCAGAAACTGCTCACAAAGTTTAATTCTCCCCTTAGAAGAAGCTTGCAAATAAGTAAATAGCTACCTTATAGCCAATATGTTTAATATGCCTTACAAATTAAACACAAAAGAATGCATACAATAAGCAAAAAGACAACAACAATGTAGAATAAAATTGCACTGTATTTTTATTCATATATTCTGCTTCAAGTACATATAAAGTCTTAAAAGCTCAAAACACAGAAAGAAATCAAAAGGTCTGTCTTCAATTATATTTCATCTACCTTTTACAATTACAACTTTGGTCCTATATATAGGTCCTTAACCATCTTGGAATCCTTTATTTTAGGATGCAACAAGCTTTGGATGGTTTAAGGAACCTAACCCTAAAAGAATAGAAAAAGACAAAATAAGAGAATTTGGAAGCGGTGGGAGAAAAAAAATAGAGGATGTAGATTTGATATTCTTTGTCTCTTCTGGAATCTGGCGCCTTTGTCTGACAGTGTCAAGGATAGCTACTGATGGTTACATTAAGACAGAGTCACTACCATTATAGGCTAACCTATATATAGCTAACCTCCCTATTCTCATTGGTCAGGTGTCAAGTGTTCCCTTCTATTCTTCATCTAGAATTCCTTCTTCAATTACAGTCTTCTTCTTCTTTGGCCTGGTCATCAGCTCCCATGTTGTCACTTCATCATCTATTGGCCACTTGAATTCCTGAGTGCCCTTTACTTATTCCTTTTGTCTCTCCCATCTGACATCTTTGATGCTCTTAACATCCATTAGAAACTTATTAATGCCAGTTTCAGCCTTGAAGGCTTCATCTAGTATCTTATTAAATCCTTCAACATCCAAATCTGATCCCAAAATAAATGCCTCATTATTAGGCATTTTGCTGTCAAACTCATTCCTCCAGACATCTAAGGCCTTTACCTGGTCATCTTCTCCTCTTAGGGAAGGAACAAATCTATTAAAATCTGCAGAAAAGAGGCTCAATTTAACCTCTATTTGATTCAATTTTCCCTTGAAGAATGAGAGAGCAACATTAACCTTTTTGATCTCATCTTCCACCTCTATTACTATCTCAGGAAAATCTGATCTTAGGGTTTGCAAAGAAGCAAGATTTTCAAACAACTGCACCCTGGTAGACCATTTGGTAAAATAGGGGTTCAATATAGCAAGATACCCCATTACCTCATCATGAAAAGATGACAACTTATTATAAGCATTAAGGACAACATCAGTTTTATCCTTTAATATATTAATCCTATGTTGTAAAATGCCCCTAAATGCATTAAAAGCAATTTCATTTTTCTTCTCTCCTACATCTTCTTTCTCAACCACTTCTTCTGACTTTGCTTTTTCTTCAATTTGCAAAGGTTGTTGAGCAGGCACATACACCACCTCAGGCTTCTCTTCTAATTCCTTCAATAATCTTTCAATCACCTGACCTTGTTGGTGTATTTTGATGTGGCACATATCTCAGTCTTTGGCCAATGCACCACTCTCCTTTATCAATGTGCTACACTTATTAGACAACTGCTTAGTCTTGTCCGCATTCAAGTGTGCTCAATGTATCATGATCTGGGATATTTCTAAATCCCCTCTATTCTGTACTGACCAGACTATTTGATTGCCTACCATGTTTTCTTGAATGTTTACCAGCTGAGGTTTTTGGTCCTTAGGGCAAAGGCTCCACATGGCAAAGGCCTGAGATTTTGGGCTATACACAAATCCTTTAATCATATCTCTCATTTGCACTTTAGTTTCCATCTTTAAATCTGGATGCTTTCGTATCTGATCAATTATGAAGGCAGAAGCCAAGTCCCAACCTTCGGCAAGCAACATGCCACTACTCAATACCATTTTTCTAGCCTCATCATGCGAGATGTCCTCACTGTCAGGGTCATATGATTTTAGGGCCACTAGGGCCTCATTTGTCACTGTCTCCTTCCCATCAACAGTTAACTGAGCTCTAATTTGCTCCTTTTTATACCACCTTAGGAAGTCTTTAAACTCCTCAGTTTTGATGAAATTATCATCATTTAAGAACTGCTGTTGATGTATCAACCTTTCATCAATACAAGCCTTGAGAGGTAATTCAACATTTTACTCCATGTTAGGTTGCTTTCTCTTGCCCTCCCTTATTAATTTCCTTAGGTTATGGTCATATAACCTATTTTCAAGAACTAGGGCACTTGCTTTATCCCTTTTCTTTTCTTGCCTCTTAACTGAAGGCTGACCTACTTCCATCTTTTTCCTTTTGGCTGAAGGCTCCTCTATATCATCAGGTTGTGTGGCCTCTGTCAAATCAACAATGTGGCCCTTAGCTCCCTGCAACTGTGGTATCTCTACAACATTTTGCTGAGGTTGAGCATATCTAGTTGGACGGGCATAGTCACTGTCACTACTACTATCATATTCAGACTCTGAATGATCTGGCTCTTGGGCTCCTTTCTTGTTAAGAACATTCTCAAGTTGTTCACAAAGCACATCAAAATTGTCAATCATGGCTTTTATTCTGTCAAAATATGACAAATCAGGGTAGAAACCTCCAAAAGGCAATCCATTTCTTTTGATTTGTGTCTGTAGGTTCAACAATTCCTGAATCCTTGATCTCCTTGTCTTGATCTCATCCTCATCAAGGAGGTTTCTTGTCGCATCCTCTTCAATACATTCACAATGAACATTTGTATTGGGGATTGTAGGTGTATACAGCCTTCTAACTCCTGCCATAAAACCTTCAGGATCAATGTATCTGTATGAGGCTGCCCCCATTCTGCAACTTTCCAACTACTGGCTGCCTGAATCAATGGCACCTTTGCCAATAGTAAAATTGGAAATTCTGAACTGTCTAGGGGTTAAGGTCCCCTTCCTGTGTGATGTAAAGTGCTCATTATCTGTTAATAATAATTTCCATATAAATTCCATGGTAGCCACTCTTTTTGGTACATGGTAGGGTAAAATATAAGGTGGATGTATACATCCATATACCCTTATTATGGTAAAATTTTCCTCCAGGAAGAAATCTCCCCAATTATGGTCTACCTCCCATTTATCTAAATATTCATTAGGCCTTAGTAGTTGCATAATCTTAATTGGGAGCCTGGTCCTGCTAATGCCCATGCTCTGTACTATTGGATACACAATCCAATTCTGAAATGCACAATAGTCACAGTCCTTGGATGTATAATTCCAAATCTTTACCCAAAATTGAATGGGATTAGGTCCATCTCAAAAAACCCTTTGAGGAATCAAATTATTCACATCCATGATCACAAAATTAAAATGCAACAGGAGATGCATGAGGATGGAGTAATGGAAGAACTTGGGTTCTCTCTCCTTAGGATCCTTCATTTTCTTCTGAGTGGCTATAAATCCCTTGTGCATCTTGTCAATGATATGTTGTATATAGTTATAGCTAGTGCTAGAATGCACCTCCTGTAAATCTAGCACCATCATCAATATTTTGACATTAATCTTCTTTGCATCCCCATCTATCCCTAGCACTCTACAAAAGGCATAAGTGATGTACTTAATGTAGAAAAGCATGTCCTTGAAGTAATACGGGGTTGTCCCAGAGATAGGAGAAAGATGGTTTTTTATCTCCTTGAGCATGTGTTTCTGTAACTGTCCCCTAGCAATACCAGGATTCAAATTGTACCTCACCTCTTGCTTGGTAATGTCAATCTTGGTAGACATAGTACTATACAAGCCAAAAGCTTGCATAAATGAATTTCTATTTAGGATGAGCAGGGCAGTGCCATCATTTCTCTTAATTGTCTTAGACAAGACATCATAATGAATGGCGAGGCCTAAGAACAAATCTACATCTATGTAAACATCAGGAACAATCAATCTAGCCAAACCAAAGGTCCAAGGGTTTGATACTGGGATGGATTTATCAGAATTTTTATAGAAGTAGTTAAAGAGGGAAAAACCTATTGATCCTGGAGTATCAGCATCCCTGATGTCACAGTATTCATCAATAAGCACATTAACATTTTCCCTCTTGTTCTGAGTTGAACTCGGAAGCAATCTAAGGAATTCATTAGAGTAATTTCGTTTCCCCTTAGCCTCTTCATCTATCTCTTCACTTCTCCCACTGGTAGAAGCTACACTAACTACTTTACTCATCTCTGCTGTGTTTCAATCCCTTTTTTCTTCACTGATATTGAAACAAATCTCCTTTCAAGACTCACTTTACTTCTCTGTGCTCTGTCCTTAGAAATTCGAAGCTTTCTAATCAATTGAGTACTCTGCAACTTATCTAATTTTTTCTCTCTTCTCAGAATACCTAGCACCTCTTCATTCTGAAATTCTGAAAGAAAGATAAGTTAAAATGAACGTTCAATCGACTCTTTATGGAAACAGTTCCAAGTACACGGCTTATCATTTGAAAAATCATCAATTCATGTCTTCAATTCAACATGCTGTGTAATCAATAGAAAACCTAGCCGTAGCCTATGAGCATGACAGGAAATCAAATTCATATATGTGTATCTTCAGAGAAAACCTTATAAACTTTGAAGGTGATGACATGTCTCTATGTGATTGGCTCTCTATCATACATCTTAGCTACCTTTTTTACATAGTAATCAATATCCAAGCTTGTCATTGGACGCTGAATGATTCATGTTGTCATGTCAGCTACTGCTGCATTTTCTTATGATTTCATATCTAGCGACTACACGACTATGTATAATCTCCTTGTCACTAACCCAAGTCTTTAACCCTTGATTCTTCTGTAGACCTAGCGACCATGTTACTTTCTCTGTCTTGGTTAACCATAGTTTATTTCTGGCAATCACGTGACTATGTAAATCAAAGTCGCTGGATGAAAAGTATAACTCATATTTAACTCAGAGACTCCGTGACTGATAGTTACCTTTAGCCCTTTACTGTTATCTCCATGTCACCGAAAGTTTATTTTCCTTTATGAGACCCCGTGACTACCCTTGATCGCTTAATCACTGAAAAAAAATGTTAAGTGATAAAACATTTAGAGACAATGCGACAAGCACTTTTACCCTTTGGTTCATCTGGAGACCATGTGACATACCCTTATCTCCAAGTTGCAAGTAATTTTTCCTTGGGACTCTTTCATTCAGAGACTTTGCGACCACTATAGGATCTTTAATTATTTGTATCTGATGGCTCCCACCAAATCGCTGAGTAATTTACTATACCCTCATATTTTCTTGAGACTACGTGACAACAAAGGTTTTATACTTAGTCTCTTAATCGTTGAATGATATTTTTGCATTGGGAGACTATGCGACAAGCTTATTAATCAATTCACCTTTGGACACTTGTCTCCTTAATCACTTGTCTTTGTATTGCTGAATGGAAAGCTGACTCATCATCTCAATCCTGCGACAACCCGACTGTGTTATCTCTCAAAACTGCATATGGTTAGTCACAAAGTCTTAGCATCTTTTCCTTAACTGCTATCCATTTGGAGACTATGTGACATAAGCTTTGCATTACTTACTTAACTGTAGACCAATTCAGTGACTATGCGACATGAATAAATCGCCAAGTCTCACAACAAATCACTAACTGTTGGTCTTTTCTTGCGACACCGCAACTCATCTGTGGGTCCTGTCACAAATTGTTGACCTGTCTGCTCATTTGGAGACTACGCAACTGAAGGGCTTCACCAAGTCTCTTAACATAGAAGGAATATTCCAATTCTTTGAGAGACATCCTGACTTAAGCCAATCGCCAAGTCTCGAGAAAAAAAAAGAATATGCTATCAGGATCATGCGACTAGGTGATCATGACTTAAAACACATGAATTAAGTGATTTTTAAAAATTAAGGCCAAAATAGAAGTAAGATAGTCATCTTAGGGTTTTTCTCATTTTGGCCTATAAAACAAGACCTAGGGTTTTGAGGTGTTTGTACTTTTACATGGATTTTTGACCTGAAGACCCTATAAAATTTCAACTGGGAAATTACAAGGAACTGAGAGACTTCTAGGTTTAGGAAAGACAAGCATGAGGGTCACAAAACTTCTTGCAAATAGACCAGAACCAGGAATACAACCAAAAATAGGTATTCTGAGCTTTGAATGGATTGTTGATGCATGTATATTGAATGCAGCAACCTCTATTGGGGCCAATATCAATGGCTAGCCTTTTTGTTGGGGTGTCCTATTGTTCAGTACTTTTCTGATACAAGCAATTAAGTAAGGTTTTCCTGTTCCTGCAGTTCCCTAAACGATCATCTATAGTGGTTTATTAGAGCAGACCTTGTTATGATTTTCAATTATTTGGAGTGTGAGTTTTTTCTCTGGTGATAGCATATAAACATCATGCTGAGAGCTTCTAGGTATTTTATTGCTACAACCACACATTTTCTTCTCGTATATAAAATGTGGAGCAATTTCATGTAAATGTGGGGGGACTATAATATGGTCCCATTTGTTGATTATAGCAAACTCACACTTTCCAAGCATGTCAAGGTCATGTAGTGATGCAACACTTGTTGGGCCCATCTATGAAAATAGCTCCCACTCATTGGTTTCCATTGTTTCATTTGTACTATTGTCCACTGCTTTTTTCTCTTCATTATCTTCTTCTTCTTCAGAGCTATTTTCCTTATCAATGATGTGATTAATGTGCCAGACGTTATATCCCATTGCATGCATTTGTGTCCAATTTGTAATTATCATTTCCTTACTGAGCCCTATATCCTTTTCTACATTACAGAAGTGTTTATATAATAATAGTTTGCTCCAACAAAATGTTTCAAACTGTTTTGAAGTGGGCTCTGGGATTGTGTAGAACTTTGGATGGACATTAACAATTGCCTTCATTGTTTGTTCATTCCATTTGCATCCTTTGTGATTTGCAGCATAGGAATAAGCCCTTGCAGATTCAAGAAGTGACACATTCTCTAATTCTGAAGGATAATCTATATAAGAATGTAGGTAGTTGGGTTGTATCTGGTTGGTTTCTAATGTTTTAATTATTCTATGAAGTACTTTTCGTCCAAAATTCAAAGAGATGAAAGGCCTACTACAAATCACAAGGGGAAACTTTTGTAGCATGTGGCATGTTTCTTGTGCTCCTATATCACACTCTACAATAACTTCAGATAAGAATTTTTGATATGCCATGAACGCCGGGTCATCTATTTTTTGTGACAAAGATATTCGTCTTAGCATGTCAGAACATGTCTCCGAGCGTTTCTCTGCTTTTGTTGCATACTTGGCAATATATTTGAGCACAAGCGCTCGAGAGACCACGGGTTGGAAATCAATGTTGGCTCTCCAGATTAAATAAATAACAATAAAAATATTTTTAACTTACATTAAAAAAATAAATTATTATTATTATTCATCTTAGTCAACCTCCCCCTCTCTCTACCTCTCTTTTCTTATCTCTCCCTATTCCTCTAACTATCATTTCCTATATGAAATGGACAACCTAGATTTTTAAAATCAACAATTCAAATCTCTCTCTCTCTCTCTCTCTCTCTCTCTCTAATGTTGACTATTTCTTTTTGTAGTGTGAGCCCTTGAGATTTGTGTACAATAATAGCCCATGACATGGTAAGTGGGAATTGCCTCTGACTACCTAATGTTACAGGTACTATTGGTATAAATTTTGGATCTTTTTGGTTTCATGGGGGCCACCATAATTATCAATTCTTGCTACGACATACAATGGGATATCGAGAAGCTTACAACCTGCCCGTAAATAATTTCAATAATCTCACCAAAATCTCTATTGACAAGTCCTCCCTCTATCTATATGTTCATTGTAAACATAATTTGTTGCCCTTTTCAAAGAAGTGCCCATTCTCAAATTCACAACTTATGTTCTACATCCAATATCCAGAAAACAAAATGTCCATCATGCACTTCCCATAGTCGAATTGTATAGAAAGCCACCCGTAAAATCTAGATGCATTCTTGGATGATATATATTTTTGATCCTCTATTTATTTGTTTCGAATTCTAATTCATAATATACCTTTTTGTCTAGTTAAACTATAATTGGGAAGATTATTTATTTGTTTATTTATTTATTAATGAAAGTCTTTTTATAGTTTAAAAAGTCAAACATAAATGTTTCTAGGATATAATGGGAATTTGGATCTAATGAAGGATATGTATAAAATAATGTGTATGATTTTTATGTGCTTTTGTATGGGTGAACCC
>MU223887.1:2791656-2803999 GCA_018584345.1 Thuja plicata
TACCAAAACTCTCCAGGTGTGTTATCAAAGAATCTAAAGGTTTATCTTTTCAACAAGGATGGTTTCTAGCTCACCAAGCGCCAAGAAAGGTCACTTGTGAAATCAAAGATTGCTAATTCAAGAGGTGGAAATGCAAGAATCCAAAGCTAAACAAGCTTCTAACAGTAGGGTAAGTAATCCAATCTGACCCAAATCAACCCAGAAAACTAAAAATGACGGGACAACAAGCTAAAACGGGCTCAAAAATGACAGCAACAGTTCATTAACGGGTAGTTTCGCGTGAGGAAGTGTTGTCTTGTGCGAGGAAATGTTTTTTTGCATGAGGAAATGTTGTTTCGCGTGAGGAAATGCACATTCGCGTGATAGAATGCTCAGAACGACGTGAGATAACAGTTTTCTCACGCGAGGAAAGGACACAAAGCTTCAATTTTCATTTGTTTTAAATAACCAACTAGGTGCATTAACAGATTGTATCATGAATCAATCAAATAAGACACCAATTAGGGAGTTCAAGCAATCAATGTCTTCAAACAATGAGCAAGGGACAAAGAAACCTTGCACATAAACATGGATAGTGTCATAGTAATTCTACTCCATAAGAATGTTAGTTGTGTATGTTCTCAAATGTTTTCCAATCACGCACATAGTCCTATAAAAGAAAAAGTTGGTTGCACTATGGTTCTTAGTAATGGCTTGACTCTATAACTTTTGCAATTTCAAGTGGGTGAAACCCAATCTCGGCGCACCGAGGTTTTGACACAGTTTGAGAATTTAATCAATCAGGAGCTGCTGAGGAGATCTGACAACCCACAAGAAACTACGCCCATGAAGATTTCTTCCACAAGGAAATTTATATAGTGGTTGTCACTACCATGGCGAAAATGGCTTTACCGTTTGAGGTTTCATCCACGTGGTTGACCCAACAAAGGGAATGTCCACTATGGTTAACCCTCTCTAACAAGGAAGACTCACAATATGGACCACATGGGGACTTGGTTTGGATTGAAGGGTTCCAAGTTTTTGATTCTCCCAAAAAGGGAAAAGAGCATAATCCTCTAGCCTCTTCACCTCACCCAAACATAGCAAACATGATTCATTGACCCACTAATTTGAAATCACCTCATTCAAGGCTCACACAACAAAAAATGACACCAATCCCCCAAAGAGAGAAAGTATTGCCAAAAGTTGAAGCCCAAACCAAGTTGACCAATGAGATGAAAACAAAATCCTTCCCTACCTACAAGGGGATCTATTTTCAAGAAGAACTTCGCATGTAAAACAAGAGAATGAAGCCCACTCTCTCAAGATCTCTATAAATAGTGTTCATAGGGCCTAATTACTATGTGAAACATATATGCAAGAAAACAAATCTAGGTCCATTTTAGAGCACCAATTATAAATGTGATCTATGAAAGCAAGAAACACTCAAGCTAGACACATGAGATGTTCATTTTAATTTCCAAAATCCAAATGTTATAGAGAGCAACAAAATACCTCAAATCCAATGCAACGCGAATCATTTTGTTGTTTATCCAAGCAAGTCCAAATCAGCAACAACAACAACAACAACAAATCACAAACCACTAGAAACAGTAAACATTAGTGGTTAGAACGAAAAATCAGAGATATACCAATATAGAAATAAAAAATAGATCTCTGGTACGGAATATCATATGAGAAATTACACAGAGCCGCGCGAGAAAATAAAAGTGTCGCGCGAGGAAATAGAAAGCTCGCGCGAGGAAATAGAAAGCTCGCGCGAGGAAATGCACAACCGCGTGACAGAATGCATAGGTAGTAAAAAAAGGTACAAAAATAGCAAACCAGTCAAATCACAACACTGATGTTGAATCTCGCAAGAGGAAATGCCGCACCGCATGAAGAAGTACACAGAGCCACTCGATAAAACACCAGATCTAGTACAAACTTGTGTGAAGACTCGCAAAAGCTCGCGCGAACTTTCTCTGCCGACAAAAATAGGAAATACGGAAAAGACAAAAATTTTAGATCCGAAAATAAATTGACAAAAAATAGCTAAAAAGATAGAAAATGAATCTTCTGCCCCAGGGTGGGCGCCAAAAAATGTGTGCTAAAATGTTGACACACTTCTATGAATCATTCCATCCAAGGTTGCTCAAGAATGAGGCCTCAAATATCGTTCCATAGCTCTCTAGTCATGGAGTGCAAAGGTTTGAAATGGAGGCCCTCAGATTGACCTACTTAGTGCCTATGCAAGTACACCATGAAATGAGAGATTCAATGCATAAAAATGAGATCTACTCTATATGATTGTAATGCATGAAAGGAAATTAATCTAAATGATAACAATGCATGATTATTCTATGAAAGGAAATACAAATGCAAGATTAATCTATGAAAATAAACATGAATCTAATCTACATGAATAGCCATGGATGCAAGAAGAAGAAGACAAGAAGAGAGAAGTTGTAATATCCAAGCTCAAATGCTCAAATCCTCCTCCAAAATTGCTCTCCAAACATGCAGCATAACAATACTATGAAGACCTAATATGAAAATGAGAAGGAGAGATTTTTTTATAAAGAAAACTGAACGATTGAGATTAAGAGGGAAAAAGAAAAAATCAATGGTTGAGATTAAGAGGCAAAAACCCACCACTTAGGAAGATGTGATGAAAAAGAGATTTTATTTAATTTATTGCCTTTTTCAAAAAATAAAGTGCTTTAAGTGGGGATTTTTATTTATTTAATTAAAAGAGGGGTTTTCTTTCAATTAAATAAATTAGAAGAATTTTATTTAATTAAATGGGAGGAATTTAATTAAATTAAATAAGATGAGTTTAATTAAAAGGGAGAAATTTACTTTAATTAAATAAGATAAATTTTATTCAATCAAAAGGGGGATTAAATCTTTTAATTAAATAAGATAAATTTTATTTAATTAAAAGGAAATTAAATCTTTTAATTAGATAAAAATGATCAAACCTTAGGAAATATTGAAATAATTGAATTAATTACAATTTGATCAAGGAAATTGATTTGAATTGAAAATATTGAAAATCATTGATTCAGGAATTTGATAAAATGATAAAATAATAAAATGGGGCCCAAAGTCTAGGTGACCATTTTAGGGTGCATACAGTTAGATGATCAAACCACTTTGGATTGGTTAAGGGATTTATTTTGAGTCTATGTAAGCCTTGAGAGGCATGGGAGCATGAGATGGTATGGTTCAGATTTCATTTGTATGGACTGTACTTGCTTGAAGCAATTAAAAGTTGAATTCTTGCAATTTTGGAGTCTTACTTGATGTGGTAGTGATCTATAACCTTTGGTATGGTTTCATAATGGTTTCTAAAGTAATTTAGATCAAGTTTCAAACCTTTGTTAAATCTTCTTTACCATTTTGAGTGTCTGTCCTGTAGAACCCTCCATTTGTGTTTTGATTTCAACAATGGATTTGTAAGATCCATCCCCTTTTTGTACATACCGTTGCTTGGGGATGGATCCACTTTTGTATTATATCATTCTAACCTAAATAATTCAAGAGTTAAGGTTATTTTTAGAGTTTAAGAAAGGATGATCTAGATTGGATAGTGTATAAGGGTTAAGAGCATGGTGCATGGTTATTGCAGTAGACGATCTAGCCACTCGAGGGGTTATCTTGTGATAGAATCCACTTTTGTATGGTTAGGGGATGGTGAATCATCCATCAATTGATTGGTATGATGATGGGAAGCAAGACATTGGTTGAGCCCTAGATTTTAGGGGTTTTGAAGAGAAAATTAGGGCTTTTGCATTTAGAGAGGTCATAACACCAAATTGGTTGTGGAATCCTTGATTTAGGGTCATTTAAGGACTCTTTTAAAATTCTCAAGGTCTGGTGTTGAGAAACAAGTATAGTTGCTTTGTAAAACTAGTCAAATTAGCCCTCCTAGTTCAGTGACAGTGGTAAATTTGAGTAGGTTGGTCCAAAACACTAGGGTTTGGTTTTGGGATATGTTTCCAAGATGGGAAAAGGGTATTTGAATATGCAAGGTGTTTTCAAATTTTTTTGGAACTATTTTGAGAAAATATTTTAAAACCCTCATTGTTGTACTAGTCGGACTGTGCTAGACTCGACAGTTTCTTGAATGAAGACAAAATGTCTACAAGACAATGTTTGTGATAGAGTGAAGGTGAAATGGGACTATAGGGATCCTTAGAGGGTTTAGGATCACCATTGGGAGTAAAGTTCATGATTGTGTGGAAGAAGTCCATTAGATGAAGGATGCATAACATGAATTCGGAGCATGATTGAGTGGTTTGAGTATGAAGAAGTGGATGGAAGTCATGTTTTGGAGTCTAGTGGAGTCCAATAAGGTTGGAAGTTGACCTCTGATAGGTCTATGGAGTGGGATGGGTCCTAGAGTGATCTATGATTGAATATTGAAGGAGTTGTTGTCAAGCAAAGAAGGAAAGAGTTATTGTTCTTTTAAGAATATTTACTTCAGACTAGCCTCTGCACCAAGTGGTATCAGAGCTTTGAAGATTATTTAAGAGAGAAGAGTTGGTGGAGAAAATATGAGATTTTGAAAAACTAGAATCCTTTGTTGAACATTTAGAGTTGAAATATCCTTTGAGAGTGTTCCAAGGTGGTGACTCAAAGTTGAATGGATCTTAGATTATAGAGGAGGTCAGAGATTGATGATTGTAGGATAGAAAGGTTCAAGCTATAATGAATGAAGGTTTGGGTCGAAGAGAGACTCCTTGGTATTCACAATTCAGAACACAATGAAAATTTATGGGTAAGGTTTGCATAATGGTCATTTCTAGTGGTCCATTTTTCAATTTTGTTTCAGTTGAGATGGTTGAAAAGTTGAGTTTATAATAGATAGCACATAATAGGCCTTACAAGGTACAGGGGTTACATGTTGGAAACCAAGTTGAAGTAATAAAGCAAGCATATGTTAACTTTAGCATTGAACCATATAAGGATGTTCTCTTGTGTGATATTCTTCCATTAGCTAGGATGTCATTTGATCCTTGGAAGGGCATGGCACGTGGAGAAACGTATTCTATATGATGGAGAAATGAACCACTATATCTTCATGAATGGTGGAAAGAAAATGGTATTGAAATCTTTGAAGGAAGATGAAGCATCATGGAAGATGCCAACAAGTTTCTTTTTTGATAAGATTGGGTTCCTAAGACCAAGGGAACAAGAAGAGGATAATGTGAAAGGAAAGGTAGAAGTCAATGCTTTGGATAAAAAGTCCTATGATGAGGCAGTGAGAAAGATGGATTAGATAAGATCTTAGAGGATAGAATAGATGGTGGAAGTGGTTCGTGTGAATAACCAGAAGAAAAATAAGATATGCATGTGAAGATAAACAAAGAGGAGACACAATATGAGGATACTCATGAAGATCACAGGACTAAGAAGAAGATGATGAAGAGTGGGCCTAAAGAGGAAAGGGATCATGAAGTTGTGATGATTAAAGTTGAGGGACAAGTGGCAGAAGTTACTGATGGTGTTGATGAGTGCATGGATGAAGGAATTCAAGTTGGGACAGTTAAATGTCCATTAAAGGTTACTTTTGAGAAGAAGGAAGATAGGGCTATGAAAGAATCCATTGATGAAGTGTTTTCATACCAAAGAGGATGGCATTGGGATGATGAGTTGCAAGAGGTCTCAAAGATGAAAGGGGCCTTGGAGAGTGAAAACTCAAAATTCTTAGAGACAAATTTGAAAGAGGAAGCCAAAAGTTGGCATAAGAAGATGAAGAAAATAGTTGTGTGGCGTGTCAAAAGGCTTATTGTAGAGAAGAAACTATTACAGAGATAAATCACTGAGAGGGTTCAAGGATTTGGTTGTGGGAAACCAATACAAGATACTGAAGACAACAAGAAGACAAATAGTCAACGTCTTGAAGACAAGATAGATTTGTGGGATGAATTAGATGCTATAGTTGAGGAATGGAAAAGCAAGGGTGGTGTAGTGGAAGAATGCCTAGGACAGGGGCATGATGGTGTAGGAGCAGATGCTCATGTAGAGACCTTAGTAAGTGAATTGTCTATAGGTGTGGAGATCTCACAATGAGCATGTGAGTAGGAAGATTGGAAAGGAGTGGTGTACCAAACATTGGTTCTGGTGAATGAGTAAGATGAGATAATTTTTATTTCTAACACTTTTGTCACAAGTTTGCAAGGATATTATATTGTTGACCATATGAATGATCATGTTGCACAAATGTATGGGAACATAGACATGAAGGCTGACAGATTTAGTGCTTGACATATGGTGTTTGATTGCAGGTGCATGAAGCCAATGGACAAAAGATGTATTTTTGTTGCAGATCCTCAACATGCAATGACTAAAGACTGAAGGAAAATAAAGAAACTCACCAATCCAAGGGACTTGGATTGATTTTATCCTTGGGTGTATATTGCAGGACACCATGATGAAGACATAAAGAGGGTCACATGGATGGCTCATAAATAATGAATGATCCAAAGATCAATACATAAATTAATGTAATATGGCTTGAAGCCAATTTGATGTAATAAGCCTAAATGAATAAAGGCAAGACAATGATGAATTGATGTAATAGTAAGTTGGATGCCTAGATTGGCATAGTAAGCCTAGAGGGCTAAGAATAGGTCTTAGAATGAACATTGTGGACTTAATATTGTAATAAGGTCCTACAAGGACATATTTCAATGTCATAGAGTCTAGGGAGTTAATTAAATTAGTTGTAGAATTTGAATATTTGAAAAGCAATGGTCAAGTCTACTTTGGAGGGAAATTGTAAAAATAGGGATTAGTTGCATTGTTAGAGGATCCAACCACTTTGGATCGGTTAAGGGAGTTATTTTGAGTCTATGTAAGCCTTGAGAGGGATGACAACACGAGATGGTAAGGTTCAGATTTCATTTGTATGGACTATACTTGCTTGAAGCAATAAAAAGTCAAATTCTTACAATTTTGGAGTCTTACTTGATGTGGTAGCGATCCATAACCTTTGGTATGGTTTTATAATGGTTTCTAAAGTGTTTTAGATCAAGTTTCAGACCTTTCTTAACTTTGCTTTACCATTTTGAGTGACTGTCCTGTAGAAACCTTAATTTGTGTTTTGATTTCAACTATGGATTTGTAAGATCCATCCCCTTTTTGCACATACTATTTATTGGGGATGGATCCACTTTTGTATTATATCATTCTAACCTGAATAATGTAGGACTGAAGGCTATTTGCAGAGTGCAAGAGAGGATGGTTGAGATTGGATAGTGTTGAAGGGTTAAGAGCATGTTGCACGGTTATTGCAGTAGAAGATCTAGCCACTAAAGGGGGTTATTTTGTAATTGAACCTAATTTGGTATGGTCAAGGGATGGTGAATCATCCATCAATTGATTGGTATGATGATGGGAGGCAAGACATTGGTCGAGCCCTAGATTTTAGGGGTTTTGAAGATAAAATTTGGGCTTTTGCATTTAGAGAGGTCATAGCACCAAATTGGTTGTGGAATCCTTGAATTGGGGTCATTTGAGGACTCTGTTGAGTCTCAAGGTCTGGTGTTGAGAAACAAGTATAGTTTCTTTGTAAAAGTAGTTGAATTAGCCCTCCAAGTTTAGTGACAGTGGTAAATTTGAGTAGGTTGGTCCAAAACACTAGGGTTTGGTTTTGGGATATGTTGTCAAGATGGGAAAAGGGTATTTGAATATGTGAGGTGTTTTCAAATTTGTTTGGAACTATTTTGAGAAAAGATTTAAAAACCCTCGTTGTTGAACTAGTAGGACTGTGCAAGACTGGACAGTTTGCTGAAAGAAGACAAAATAACTACAAGATAGTGTTTCTGACTTAGAGTGAAGGTGAAATAGGAGTGTAGGGATCCTTAGAGGGTTTAGGATCACCATTGGGAGTAAAGTTCATGATTGTGTGGAAGAAGTCCATTGGATGAAAGATGCATAACATGAAGTTGGAGCGTGATTGAGTGGTTTGAGTATGAAGAGGTAGATAGAAATCAAGGTGTGGAGTTTAGTGGAGTCTAGTAAGGTTGGAAGTTGACCTATGATAGGTCTATGAAGTGGGATGGGTCTTGGAGTGATCTATGATTGAAGTTTGAAGGAGTTGTTGTCCAGCAAAGAAGGAAAGAGTTATTGTTCTTTCAAGAATTGTTACTTCTCACTAGCCTGTGCAGAAGAATGTAATAACTAAAAGTAAACAAACAATAATGTCACCTTATCATGATACTCGTGAAGAGAAAATATCTCAAGATGGGTGAAGAGAAGCTTAGAGAAATATTTCTCTTGCAATATATTCAATGAATATATTTGTCGAAGACTTCTTACGGGGAATCCTACAAAATTAAATATCTTGTTTAATAACCAACCTAAAATAATTATTTGAGAAAAATATCACTAGAAGAATACAAAATTACTCTTCTTTCATGATATTATGTAACATATCATGGAAGATGATAATTGTGGCATATTTACATGTGTCTCTTATATTTTTTAACCCAAAAGGTATGACTAGATAACAAAAAGTACCCCAAGGTCTGATGAACATTATCTTGTGTTGGTGTTATATTTGATTAAATCTAGAGAATATGTCTAAGGGAGACTATCTCATAATTTTTTTTTTATTTAATGGAATATATATTATTAGCCACCCTTTGTCAAAATCAAGGAATATCAGGCATCACCACTAGTCCTCGTGGATGGATCCTATTCCTAGCAATCTACTATTACTATATTTTGGGCTTCATTAGTTATACTAGGGACACTTGTAGAAAAAATATTATGACACGGGTCATCAAAGGACCATCCATCATATCAATTACACTCTAGTAGGATATGAGCTTAACTACTTCCCCATGGAGTGTGCATGTGTAGTTGTGGTTTTTATCTCTTATAAGCTATTACAATATATGTTGAATCATTGAACAAATTTCACCTCCAAGATCAACCTACTCAAATATCCCTTATCCTAGGGTTCCCTCATAAGACATAAACTAAGTGGGTTACACATCTTAGCGAATTCGATATAGAATATATAGATAAGAGGATTATAAAGGTTTCAGTTATTGTAGACCAATTGATATAGAAGCACCATTGATAGATAATAATTTTCTAGTTGTGCCTTTCTTCATGAATCTATATTCACAATCAATGACAATATATCTGTGAAAATTTTCTTTGATGTCATATACACAAGTCAAGGATCATGTGCAAGCATCCTATTTTTCACATTTCAAGGGATTTTCATACCAAAATATTTTAGATTGGTTTTCCCTTACACCAACTATGTGGTAGAATGTGATGTTGTGATCACAAGAATCAAAATGAATATATGTTAGAACATCAAACAGTTACAGCTTTATGGAGATTTTCAACTTATGATAAAATAAGTAAATACTGAGTATTAAATTAAAGACAAAGAGCTCATCTCTGACAAATGGATAGTAGATAGCTTCAAGCATTATGTTTCACACATCCAATTTAAAACTAGCTTCTGTGTAACTAAAAAATAATGTATTGAATGTCATAGCCATCATTGGATCATTACAAGACATTGCAAATCATAGTCAGCAACATAAATTGTATTTTAAATAACTCCTTGTATTTGTATATAATATCCTCAATGTAGAGCTTATCTACAAGATTGTTGGTCTTGAATTTCTTGGCATCATGATACATACAACCATCTACACAATCAAATCCCTTAGCACCATGATATCTACAAAATGAAATCTTCTACCTTATCTATCTCATAACTAATATCGACCCTTTATCCAATGCAGGTCTTATTTCACCCTCCTTAAAGGTGTACTCTATCAACAAGACTATGATTGTTCTTTATTGAGATATTTAGAAACAAAAGATAAAAGATAATACTACACTTCAATAGATCCAAAACAATATTTGTGACGCTTACACTAATGGGATGGTACTAGTAAAGAAACTCTTAAAAACTAGCACTTGCACCCAAAGGAGGTGCAAGGGATGCACCGATAGGCAAATATTGTGAAAGCATAATTGAAGTGTTAAGTAATAAAAGTATGTGTTTAAAAGTGTAAATGAGAAGGCAACGTAATCAAAGAACATCAACTGAAAAGGTATTTATACAATTTAAAGTATTCAAGAATATAGAGTATAAACATGTATAGGAATAACAGACCGACAATAATGCCTGAAAAAGCAACAACTAATGGGAATCCGCATGCAAATGTCTCAATTAAAAAGGAAATTATGTTTAACAAGGAAAATGTTTACAGGGCCACCATATAGTAAAAGTTTAAATGAGAAGGCAACATAATCAAAGCACATCAACTGAGAATTCATTTATACAATTTAACAAATTTAACAAATTGGAGAATAGGGAGTGTTTGTATCCCAAACTGGTAATAAATATTTGTTTACCCTCAACAAAATTAAGGAAAATTTATACAAAATAAATGTGTAGGTCCTCCCAAAAAACTAAAACATCGAAATGCATTAGAGCACATTAGGAACTGTTATATTTGTAGCAATCAATAGTAGTTGTTGTTTTTTTTAGTAGTAGCGCATGTGAACCTACATAAGAGAAAAAGACAAAATGGCTAAGAAACAAAAGGTTGGCTTAAATGAGGGACTGAATAAATATAAATTGAAGTCTTTAAAATGAGGGGAGGGAAGTAATGTTGCATACCAAAACTTAATTTGAGAGAAATCACAAGCGAGATTTTTCTTTCTTTCTAATAATGGTGTAACGGATCCTTTTTCATTTTGCAAAATTTCTCCAAAGTGAAGGCGGGTTCTATGCAAAGGCCTTGCAGGGATTTGACTTTGGAGATTGTTGTAAAGGTGAGGCCATGTCTTTCAATTTTACCTATATCAACTGTGGCCCTATCTAGTGTGAGGCCTTGTGACTTATGTATAGTGATAGCCCATGCAGTGGTTAGTGGTAGTTGTGTACGGCGGCCTCAAATTATTGGTTGTATGGGGATAGTTGTTGGGTTTTGAAAATCCCATGGTGGGCCATTATAGTTATCGAATTTGACTGTAACATATGCGGGCAACTCTGGGGGCTTAGATCCACAAGGGTATAGAATATCGGTGACCTCTCCAAGAGATCCATTGACAAGGCCAACTTCTATCTAGAGGTTTGTTGTAAGCATGACATGTTGAAATTTACATAAAAGGACTTCTTGGGAAAGTTGGTCATTGTTATCAGGTTCACCTCATTTATGTTGTGTATTGAGTGCAACACATAGTGCAATAGGAACATTTAGCTGCTTTAGCATTTTTTTGTTGTGTAGTGCTACAAGTTCATTTGTAGCAAATAAATGTATTGCTTGGTCTAACTCTGCTTGTTCAACTGGTGTCAGGTGTTTGTTTGTGTGAGTCATTAGCAACTTCCAGTCATGCTTTGTTACATAGCAATCATAAGCCTTCCCATGCATATTAAGTCTATGAATTATTTACACATCCAATTCTTGAATCCTACGGAGCAAAGAGATTGCAATTGTTTTTATATCTTGGGGGAAGCTAATTGTGTGACCACTATATTTGTATTGTCCACCATGGGCATGAGTAACATGTAAAATTGGAATAACACGTGCAATGAGCATCTCTTCTACTTGTGTGAGGACCCTCAAAATAGTTGATTGTTCAAGTGGGTCTATATTGTCGCCTGCAGAGAAGCGATGTATTCCTTTCTCAGCAATGCATCTCCTACAAGCAAGACCGGTGTTTGTGGAGCGAACATGCATGCCAGGGTAGCGCTCCTTACATACACTACACGTGTCCAACTTTGATAGAGCATCTAGTCTATTTCTAAATGTCCGATTTGTTACCAAAAAGTTGGAGGACAAATTCTCATCAATGTCAGGAAGTGAAAGTGGATGGTAAGGCCTTCGTTCAGGAATATGTCTTTCAATGGGTGAAGGGGGCCATTCATTTTTCAGGGCTTGTAGAAGCTTGGAATTGGGGAGGGGGTGAATGACTTAGTGTTTGGTGGGGATGTTGCATGTATGTGATAGGATGACACACACTTAGTTCTTCTCTATGGCGAGCATAATACAAGCAGCTTCTTTTACGAGATTGCAATTGATTGTGGCTACTCTGGTCCAGCGGGATACCAGGAGCTTGAAGATTTAAAATTGGATTTTGAGGGTTTTGTGATGGAAGATGTGTTTCAGTGGGCATACATGGCTGGTGACCCTGGGCATTTGTAGAAGCTTGCAAGTGTGCATGGTGTGGTTGACTTGGTGGTTGACGTGGGCGGTTTGCGTGCTGGATGGAGCAACACATACTTATTTCTTCTCTATGGCAAGCATAATACTGGTGACTTATTTCACGTGATTGAAGATCAATGGGCCTAGTTTGGTTCACCTGTCTT
>MU223887.1:2823866-2841012 GCA_018584345.1 Thuja plicata
ATATATATATTGTTATATCAGTTATATATATATAGTGTTTAAATATATATTGTATATTTTGATTATATACATATATATTGGATTCATATAAGAAAATTTTAAAAGACATAAATATGATCCAAATTAATAGTAATAATTAGGTATTGAATGCAAAATTTGACAGCATTTATATTGATGGAAAATTAATAATCTATTTAAGAAACCCTTTTTGTCTCATCAATTTCACATGAAAAAGGGTCATCAACTACATGGTAGAAGTTTGGAGATTAGAGGAAATATGATCAGCACACTTTTTGGGTTGACCATCCACGTTTGGCATTGCAAAACCAAAACCTGAGGAAAATACCAAGGCTAATTGGATGTGAGATATTATCGGATATCCGATATGTCCCGCCCAAATTTTGCTTTCCATTTGAACTTTCAACATTTTCAATTTTGAATTTAGTTTTTTGGTTTTTTAGAGATTTCATATTTTGTGATATTAATATTATATAAATGCTAGATGATAATAGCATTAGTATTATATTATTATTATTTATATTAGTATTGTATAATAGTATAATAGTAGTATTATATTATATTTATATTAGTATTATATTATTATTTTTATTACTATTGTATAATAGTATAGAATTAATATTATATTTATTATTATTTAAGTTATAATATTAATACCTAGGAGAGAGATCATTTCTCTCGCCTATTCTCTCTCTCTCCTAGGTATTATAATTATAATATTAATACTAATGTTAATATCATAATATTAATATTATAAAAATGATATCTATAACAATAATTAAAAGCTAAAATAAAAATTGAAAATAAAATGAAATGAAAATTTTCAAAATTATGAAAGTTGAAATTTTAAATGGAAAGCAAAATTTGGAAGGGAAAAAATTAGATATCTGATTTGAAATCAAATATCTAATTTTATATCCGATATCTTATTAGGCTTGTGTCTTGGTTTTTGGTTTGGCCATGTGTACTGACACCCATTCCTACTAAAAAGTCAACACACTTTTAAGCGCATTTTTGGACGAGTGAAAAGAGCATATTTATTACATCGCCACTTTTTGGCATACCATGATCGTGTACATATCCTATAGTAAAATGTATGGTATTCCTTTCTAGGTTAAAATCAATTGGCACCCATCTAAGGGAAGCATTGTGGATGTATATAGATGATAATTTAAGGATTTTAAGGTTCGGTGACATGTTTGGATAGAGTTAGAAGGATCAGGGCAGTGGCATTTTACATTTGGCAGGCCGACATGGTTAAAGATTTTTGTGCAGACATGGTAATTTGTTTTTGGTGCTAACTTTTATGTTTCAATGATAAAGCTAACATAGTTAGCTGCAAGTATGTAATTATTTTAGATGGAAATTAATTCAAATTGAGAATTTGACCAACTGGGTCAAAATGTATTGATGACATTAAGTTTTTCCATTAGTACACTTAGTGAAAAACATTGACAGAGATCATCGGTATAAGCATAACCGGAGGACTACAAGCATAACCAGCAGACAACAAGCATAACCGGCAAATAGCAAGCATACCCGACAGAACAAAATGTCATGACGTAAAAGTGCTAAGTATGGAATTGACCAACAAACACTGAGAAGTGTTGCACCGACGAAGTAAATAGGACATCACCGATGGGTCAATAACATAACATGAAGATCATCACCGATGATATAGTTTTGAGAACAAAACTGATGGAGCAGAAAAGGCATACCCAACAGAAAAGAAAACTGACAAACTAACAGAGAAGCCCGACCATCAGAACTGACAGTCAGTTAGAGAACTCGCAAATAGTGGATCTAAATTTTACACATCAGATAAAGCATTGTAATTCTATTTATAGATTTTTAATTTGTTTTAAATCATTACTTGAGGGTCAAGCAAGCATAACGTAAATGTTTTAAAGCATCCTAACAGATCTAAAACATGTCTAACTAAAGGTCATGGTCAAGTTGTAAACCTTGGACCTAGAGTTAACTTGCGAAGTGTGAATCAAGAATAAAGCTAAAATCGCTAGTATAAATAGATGTTCAATCAATTGTGAATTATGGATTCATTGTTGTTGATAGCCATGAAGAGCACCTAAGGATCAGAAGGCAGACTTCATGAAAATTTCAGAAACAAATCACACCAGTTATCAAGAACACACAAAGGCTACCGATGTACAGAGAAAGGTCTTATTCAATCATGAAAAGATGATTACTCATACATAGGAAGCTTTATTGGATCTTTTATTAGCAATTAGAGATTGCATACATCATCAGATTAAAGACTTATGTAGTTGCATTCTAACAAGTGCATCACATCTAAAATCCTTTTGTAGAAGGTGGACTTAACAGTTCTTTACAAATCTCTTAACAGAGTGCACACTTAACAATGTTGCTTAAGCTTCAAACGAAGTAGATCTTAACATGTCTCCACTATAATACTCCTAACAGGGTAGGTCATCAGAAGTGACCAATTGTAAGCCTTAACCAGCCCCTTCTTATCTGCAGATAGTGAAGTCTTGTGGGTAACAATCCCCACCGCAGTTTTAACTTCCTAACAAGAGTTTTCTGCGATATCATATCTTGTGTCATGTGTTATCTATTTTCATGAATGTTTATTGTATGGTTACATATTAAAGAACTTATATTATGATTGCATATGCATAAAGAAAGATTAATAGTTAGATAATATAATTTACAAAGTGATGACTAAGGGTTAATGGGATAACCAAGAAAAGTTTTAGAGGTACTGATTCACCCCTCCCCTCTCAGTACATCATTCACAATATAATTCCAAAAATTGGTATCAGAGCTAAGTCTCTTTCTTGAAAAGCTTAAATATTTAAGAGAAAATATCAGAGCAATGGAAAAGTACAGACTAGACATGACTATTGAGAATGAGCAGTTACAGATGCAGATAAACTATGAGCAGTATAAAGAGGCGAGAATCAACTTGAGAAAAATTCTTGATGAAAGAAAGATTATGGCAACTAAGCTGAATGAGAAGGACTACAAAGAATCAGAAATACAAGAGTACTTTGATTTAGCAGAATCATTAACAAGCAAAGCTTCAGACACATCAGTAGAAGAGATCACAAGTCTACAAGAATTCAATCTACATCTGACAGAGTAAATAAAGATGCTACAAATCGGTCAAGAGACTCAAATGGTAAAAATGATTGATGCCATGAATGATGCAAGAAAAGCTAAAAATGAAAGAACACTAGCCATTGATGATAGGAGGAAAATAACAAAGAAGCTGCAAGAGAAAGAATCAGAGATTCAAAGACTTACTGAGCATCACCATGAGATTACCTATCAGATTATTCTTATGAGTCAAGAGACAAACAAACTAAATACATAACTCATTGATAGAATACAGATCATCGGTGAGCTAAGAGAAGAGAATGAAAGATTGAAGCATGAAATCAAAGTCCAGAATCAACACAACAAATTGATCAAGAAAGCTAAAGATAGCAACAAAAGGATGGATGATTTTCTCGATGGACAGAGAAGAGTCAACAACTACACAGGATTAGGGTACAATGAGAATGGTGAATCTTCTAATCAACTAGATCAAAGGAATGCTTTCACAACCCCAAGATCCAAAAATCTGTCATGCAATCATTATGGAAAACCTGGCCACACCTCAAACATTTGCAGAAGAAAAATGAAAGGTATTCCTCAAGCACAATCTACCTTCATTGGTAATTTTTATAAATGTCAAAAGAAAGGACACAAGGCACATGAATGCAGATCCAAAGTGACAAATCCAAAAAGGAAAACCTACACTGACAAGTACTGTCCTACCTGCAAGATGAGTGGGCATACACATGAGGAGTGTTGGAAAAAGAACAACAAGGCCTGGACACCAAAGGAAACTAATAATAGCTACAAACCAACAAGATTAGGTAACTTATATGTTTGGGACTATAAAACATGGGTAAACTACGCAACATGTGGAAGGTATGGTCATATTGCTACCAAATATACGAGAAAATGGACCAGAAGGTCAAGAGGTTGGACCAATCTAGGTATGACATGTTTACATTGTCATAAGGTTGGACATGTGATAAAAGATTGCAAAAACCGACTGACAGATACAAGTACTCATCCCAATGGAAATACCATTGATGACATCAAGAGAATGAGAAACAAGATGTGGGTAAAAGACACAAACACTAAAGGTGCTAGAACAGGAAATGAAAATGGTGACACCCCGTCCAATGGATCCAGTGACATCACTACATCCAACTAAAATGCACAAGTATGGAACTGCATTATGACAAGTTATATTATGCATCAATTCCATTACACATAGTTCATATTGTAATATTAGCATAAATAAAGATGCAATATATTTTTATTTGCTAAACTGTTGAAAAGAAACCATCGGTTATTGGGCACAATTTGCATCGGTGAACACACACAGAAAAGTTAGCACTACTTACTAGAATGTATCGATCATTACACAAATGCCAAGTTGCTAAGTGTAAACCAACGGACATTGGTGAACCTTGAGGCAACAAAAGATGTCTTTGCCACTTTATCGACCATCATCGGTGAAGTCACCAAAGCTGCTAGCAACCCTAATACTTTACACAGACACCGAAGATGTTATGAATGCCTCTACCGATGAACTCAGTCTTTGTATACTGACGAGTTGGTGAGCATTAATGATAACTTAGGGCACAAAAGTTATAAAATCCTGACGGGTAAACTCATTTTTGCACCCACAATTTTTGAGTAGAGAAGAGTGATTTCAAAGCAATTTAGAGAGCGAACAAGCATTCACATTCACAGGAAATCACATAGATTCAGTAAGTAACCACATTCACCGACCGCAATGTTTGATTTACGAAAAACCCTAAATGTTTGCAATGCGATGGCATCAACTTCTAGAGTTGAAAAGATTAAGGAAGATAAGAAGAAAATGTTCAAGCTTGTCAGCAGAGGCTCTTGTGCTTAACCCAAATACAAGCTACACCCTGAAATAGCATCACAACCTGACGATTCCAGAGCATTCTCCAGAATCCCACCTAGGGTTTTGCTGGTAGAGGAGGTAAGGTCATATATACACTGCAAGATCTTGGAAATAGGAGATCTAGACCTAGATAATTCCTATAGGGCACTATGTTATGAAGCTGGAAAACTCAAAGATGAGAAAAAGCATCTGGAAGTGAAAGTACTCATGAATGCACTACATTTTCCCAGAGTTTTCAAAATAGAATGGATAAAGATTGTTCTCAATAGAATGCACAACAAGACTCTATGGCTTAATAAGCCAGAACCAATAACAAAGGATGTTATTCATGCAGTTACTAGTTATCCTACGACCGATAAACCACAAGCTCACAAGAACTCATCCCTGGCAGAAGTGGAAAAACTGACTGGTGCTAAATCAGACAAAAGAGCACTCACGGTCAACACCATTACAGACATAGAGCTGAAGTTTGGAGCATGTGTTGTTGGATATAAAATCTTCCAGGAAAGAAGAATGAATAGCATATCAAGCACTGCTATGAGCACAGCATACAAAATCATTAAACAAGGAAAGAAGATGGATCTTGCAGAGATCCTGTTACATCAACTGGAGGAGAACATGTGCACTATAAAATCTTCAAGAACAAACACTTGTAAGTTTGGTTCTCTCATAATGTGCATATTCTTTTACTTTGAAGAATACTTTCCTTCAATAGGAAAAGTTGTATGGGACACAAGCAGACCTATAACCATTCAGGTAGGTGAATTCATAGAATCACTAAGAATAGATTTTGATAATGTAATGCATGAGTATTTCAAAACCATTAAGGAAATGTTGCAAACTAGAACAAGGATTCCTGAAAATCTGATAGAGGAACACAGAGAAAATATATGTTTCATGGTAGATACTGATTTCACATATATCCAAGCACTAGTACCTAGGAAGTCATGGTTTTCACGGTTAGAACATGAAATCAAAATAGGACAAGCCAATGAGTGCATTGAGGCACTACTAAATGAACCAGTGGTCAAAAAGAAACAAATATTTGGCACCTATGAAGAGGCCAAACAAAAGATTAAAACAAATCTTGTTATCAAGAAAGTTGTAAAATAGTCAAGCAGAATGGTGAAGAAACTAAAAAAGAAATTGAATGTATCTTCTAAAGGTGAAGAGGAACAAGAGGGTAAGGAGGAAATCATCGAGGACTAGCTACCCATTGGTGATACAGTAGAGGAAAATGAATCAGAGGAAGAACAGTCTGATTCACCACCTCCTCCTCCACCTAAGAAGTCAAGAATGAGGAGTCAGATAGCAAAGGATGCAACTCCTTCTCCCATGATAAAAGGAAAGGTGTATAAAAGGAAACCTGACACATAAATGGGAAACCTACCAAAAGGAGGAAATTTTTTCGGACAAATGATGATATAGAGGACTCGACTATGGATGAGCCTGACACTGCAATTGAACAAGCAAAGGAAACAACAAAGGTAACATCAACTCTTGAAAACATTGATGAAATATGTAAGTACATTTTTGAAGCCTCATCTATTGCACATCCTAAGATTAAGAAATGGTTGAAATGGGATTCTGTAGAACAGAATAAAATTGAAGATGCAATTACAGCTAAAATGTGTAGACACTATTATGTCCCACTTCAATTCACTACACGCGATGTACCACAAGAGCTATTAATTAGATTATCTTCTAGGTACACATTTGCACTCCACGAGGAGAAACAGATAAGAGAAAGAGTACTTGTTACTCTTATGCCTCCTGAATCAAAAAGGGAAGAAATAAATGAAATCATGGAGAAATATGAGAAAAATTTCTCACCCAAAATGAGAGCTTACAAATTTCTTGAAGGGAAGTTTATAGAGCTAGAACAAGAAGCTCATGATAAATGGAGCAAGATACTCAATCCTTCTAAGGAGAGAAGTTATGAGAAGGAAACTATCACTCAGGGAGATAAATCAACAATTGAGTTAGATAGTGAAGAAGTTCAAATAACCGGCCAAAAATAGGTTGATATTTTAGATTAAACATGGCCTGACACAACCAAGGAAAATCAAATACCAGCAAGTCCAATTCACATCAGTTTAGAGGATGAAGAAGTTAGCAAAGAAGAGTTAACAATAAAAGGTAACTTAGTTGATGATATAAATGATGAATCATAGTTAGACAACATTGTCAATGACACTACAAAAAAAGACCCTATAGTAGAAGTACAAAAATATGAAGATATAAATATTGCACAGGGAAATACCGATGGACAGAATTCAACTATTGACACTGCAATAGTCAATACACCGACAAACATGAATATATTAATTGATGCTATTGATATTCAATCAAGCCAGGACAAATCATCTAAGAAAGTTGATGATATACCCAAGGACATGGGTAATGATGAAAACAAAGATGCATCAAATACTCAAAAGGATATAGATACAAAAATAAAAGATGCAACTGACACTCCGCCAGAAGTGTCTAATGAACAGAACAAAGAAGTAGATAACAAAACTGAGGATACATTGAGAAAGGGTGAAGAAAAAGATAAGAGTGAAGAAGTAAAGTGGAATGAAAGCATTAAACAAAAAGAAGATATATCTGTTGATACACCTAAGGCCAATGAGGAGATGTCTTCAAAAAACCAGCCGGTAGACTCAGAACAGAAACAACAGGACGCTTCATCTTCTTGACCCTCACCCACCAAGTCAACCCAATCTCAATGATTACAAATGGTAGTACATCAATATTCCACCCAGCCAAAGAAGAAAAACAAGAAAGTATTGAAGAAAGATATCTTGGCTATCACAATGGATGAAGTAATAGAAGTCCCAAACTGGGATATTACTACTTTGGATACAGATAAACTTCAAGAGTTTGGAGTGCTATGCCAAAGGAAATCCATTCAAAATAAAATTATATAGGAACACAGGGAAATAATGGCACTTGACAAGGCAAGAGACATTCTTCGACAACTTGTTCCTGAGGTGAAACTTGAACAAAATGCTACAATTAAGGAGAAAATAGCTATTCTTACTGATGCCATCACAAACCAAAATGTAGATGCAGAAAAACCAATGGAAGAACAAGTAGAGAAAAAGTATCAATACAAGTTAATTGATAAGATCAGCCAAGAAGTGGTAGTGAACAAGGTAAAGCTCTCTGAACTAACTGATCAGAAGAGCCAATGATTGCTGAGGCAATTACCTTAGTTCAAAAGATGTGCACACTTGAAAAGTTTACAAAAGAAAATAGTGACAAGTTAGCAGACATAGATTATAATGTCACAATGAGTGCACAAAGCCTAACCTCAAATGCAGGCAGTATCAAGGCGCATCATGACAAGGTCATTGAGGCTAACAGGCTAAGGCAAGAAATATGGGATGCTGAAACACAGTTAAGAGGTGAGATTACCGAACTACAGGCACACATCTTGCCTAATCTTACTATTCTATAGCAGCATATTTCTGAAGCCAAAAACTTAATTGCAACCCCAGAGATGTCTGTAGTTGACAGCATCTATGATATACACGTAAGGATATCACTTGAGCACATGGCTCTAGAAATGCTGAAGGTTAAATGTGAAAAGATGATGGGAAGATCAAGTCCTCACATTCCCACCTTTTTAACAAGATGTAAGTACCTTTGCCTTTATTATCAAAAAAGGAGGAATAGAAATGTATATTGTATGTACAGAAGGAACAAATATGTAAAGATAGTTATGTACAATATATCAAAAAAAAGGCAGAAAAGTACATAAGGAAATGTATAAATTACTTACACTTACCAACATATACATAGGGGGAGTCATTCAAATGACTAAGGAAGAAGTATACATAGGTGTACATACTAATACATTCAGTATGTTGCACATATCATGTTTTTGATACTAATGTCAAAGGGGGAGATTGATGACATTAAGTTTTGCCATTAGTACACTTAGTGAAAAACATTGATAGAGATCATCGGTACAAGCATAACCGACGGACTACAAGCATAACCAGTGGACAACAAGCATAATCGGTAGATAGAAAGCATACCTAATAGAAAAAAATGTCACAAGGTAAAAATGCTAATTATGGAATTAACTGAGGAACACTGACAAGTGTTGCACCAATGAAGTAAACAGGACATCACCGATGGGTCAATAACATAACATGAAGATCATCACCGATGATACAGTTTTGAGAAAAAAATTGAGGGAGCAGAAAAGGCATACATGATGAACAGTTCAAGAAAGGAACACTGACGAAAAAGAAAACCGACAGACTGACAGAGAAGCCCGACCATCAGAACCGACAGTCAGTTATAGAACCCGCAAATAGTGGATCTAATTTTTACACATTAGATAAAGCATTGTAATTCTATTTATAGAGTTTTAATTTGTTTTAAATAATTACTTGAGGGTCAAGAAAGCATAATGTAAATGTTTTAAAGAATCCTAACATATCTAAAACATATCTAACTAAAGATCAAGGTCAATTTGTAAACCTTGGATCTAGAGTTAACTTGCAAAGTGTGAATAAAGAATAGAGCTAAAATCTAGTATAAATAGATGTTCAATCAATTGTGAATTATGCATTCATTGTTGTTGATAGCCACGAAGAGCATCTAAGGAGCAGAAGGATGAATTCATGCAAAGTTCAGAAATAGATCACACCAGTTATCAAGAACACACAGAGGCTACTGACGTGCAGAGAAAGGTATTATTCAATCATGAAAAGATGATTACTCATACATAGGAAGATTTATTGGATCTTTTATCAGCAATTAGAGATTGCATACATCATCAGATCAAAGACTTATGTAGTTGTATTCTAACAAGTGCATCACATCTAAAATCCTTTTGTAGAAGGTGGACTTAACAATTCTTTACAAATCTCTTAACAGAGTGCACACTTAACAGTGTTGCTAAAGCTTCAAATGAAGTAGATCTTAATAGGTCTCCACTGTAATACTCCTAACAGGGTAGGTCATGAGAAGTGACCAATTGTAAGCCTTAACTGGCCCCTTCTTATCTATAGATAGTGAAGTCTTGTGGGTAATAATCCCCACCGTAGTTTTTACTTCCTAATAGGAGTTTTCTGTGATATCATATCTTGTGTCATGTGTTATCTATTTTCATGAATGTTTCTTGTATGGCTACATATTAAAGAACTTATATTATGATTGCATATGCATAAGAAAGATGAACAGTTAGATAAGATAATTTACAAACTGATGACTAAGGGTTAATGGGCTAACCAAGAAATTTTTTAGAGGTACTGATTCACCCCTCCCCTCTCAGTACATCATTCACAATATAATTCCAACATGTATTACATTTCCCTAGGATAGTTTTGGTAACCAACATAGGAGATCAAATCTATAGTTGCATACATATATAATTGATGGATTAGGGTTTTAAAGGTGTTTTTTATGATATTTTTTTGTGTGTGTGAAGTGTGCAAGTTACCTACATGCATATTTGATGCAAAATAGCATTATATGGTAATCTGATTAGCGAAAAATAAAGAACAAGGCAGTCAGAGATAAAAGTGTATCAGATCATATTCATGTGCTCATATGGAATTGTAATTAGGCATAGTCTTTGCTACTTGAGCAGTTTAAAAATATTTGATTAAGTCCAAAAATATTTCCTTCTTGTTGGCTTGTTAGTGTTCTTGTTGTTCTATTCCTGTGTTTTTTTTTGTGATCCTTCCAGTTGGAACATTGGATTATGCGATCTTTATGACATTTTCAAGACATCATATGGAATATATATCTAAGTTTTCATCTCGTTCCATTCTATTTAGGTGGAGATCTCATTAGATTTGGATCAGACCTATCTATTCTTCATGATAACAGCTTAATCCTAGTTTCTCGACCGTGTAAAGATTTCCCATGATTGTGGATCTGTTTGGTGCATTATTTGATAGTCTTATGGTCATGTCCAAGCTCCTTGTGTGATCATCCTTCATTTCATGATCATTCATAGGTGTTCTTCTAAGATTTTGGTCGTATCCTATTTGGCACACATTATGTTTTCCTACCTTAGAGAATGTAAACTTTTCTAGATGACTTGTGGCTTGTCATCTTGTAATATATTTTTTGTGCTAGTTTCTTAGTGAGGTAGCTTGGTGGTATCTCTTACTATTTTGGTTAGCATCTAGTAGGAATATGGATCCATGAATGTAATCAAACATATATGCCTTGATTGCAAGCCAATATGTTTCTGGGCATTTATGATGTAAATCATGTTTCTAAGATAATGTGTCAGCCTGAATGGGCATGTTTATTGTTCATTATTGAGTTGTTTATAATTTGGAATTGGTTTTTTCTGTTGTGTTGAATCTTTCTATATGGATTGGACCATGTCTATTAGGGAAACTCTTGACGCGACTATGTCACATTTGGAATAATAGCTAGAGGCTTATATACAACCATTTGATATGTTATATTCAAATGACTCCAAATAAGTATGCATTCTTATCTCTTTCTTGTCTCTTTTCAAATATCATACACATGGATGTTTACATCAAGTAGAAAAAGAGCCTATAGGGGGTATTAAAATATAATTTGTTTACATTATTTAAAATATAGGGGAGCATGACTTTCATGCTTACATGTTGACAAATCTATTTCCTTAAAATAATTTTATGGTGTTGTGTCAAAATTGTATACCCTTGCATTTGTGTAATTAATTCACAAAATATATAGTGTCTAACTCCCATGGTAGATTTATAGGTCCATTACCCCCTTACCTTAACTTTTATCTACACATGGTTCTAATTTCTTACATCTTGAGATCCTTTTTATCAAATGTTATGTCACAAATGTCTTAACCATTCAATTTCTAGGTGTTTGGCCCTTTCCAAAGATGAATACTTATGTAAAGAAAAATTATTGAATGTATGTAAAGAAAATAATCCAATAAAGAAGGGCATTTGAAAAATTTCCAAAAGAAATTACAAAGTCTTGACACATCACAATGAGTAATAAGAAGAATATACACAGATTTTTAGACCAACAAAAATTCCATAAACAACAAATATAACTATTTACAGCATGCAAAGGCTTACTTATATATTATTAATTATGATTTTAGAGTTCTCTAAAGATAGATTTTTTCTCAAACAGATTACTTCTTCTTCAAAGTATCTTGAACTTATGAGGATATCAAATTGTGTACCTTGCAGACATGTCACAATCCATAATTTTGCCAATACTAGTAAAATTCAGCACTTATATTAAAATAACATCATCTCTTATTATTTTCTAGAACCCCTTAAGGACTATCATATTTGGGCCTATTATAGTTCTCCTCCATTAAATATGTAAATATTGGATCTTGAGTGTGTAAAATTTTTGTATTAATCAACAAAGAAGGGGCATAATTATACACCTATCCTTAATAGACAACATTGGAATGGATGTTTGTTATGTTAGCATTCACCAATTTTATTTCAAACACAACCATTTGAGATTTGAAGCTTACTGATTTGCAACATAATTACTTCAATATCCTTCTACGTATTTGTTGTCTATTTTCTTCATCTTATTGATTGTAAGGTATTGTCTTGATCTTGGAGTGGCATAAAAAAAGGTTTGATTTTTTTTCTCATGATTTCTATGTTTACTAGTTTAAACTTCACTTAGTATGCCAAATTTTCATAAATATATTTCTTATTCCTAATTTTCTCCCAAAATTTAAAATAATTTCCTACCATTGTTTATGTTCAAATTTCAATGCAATCATTGTCAACTTTTTCATGTTTATTAGTTTTATATTATATAGCATGCCAAATTTCATTTGAATTTCTAATACTTATTCCTTCCACATCTTTTTATAACTAATTTTTTGTAGTACTATGTATATATTGCATATTTTTATGTTAGCAAAAGTGTCTAGGATTCCTACCAAGCAATTTATACCATGAGTGGATATTTTCTAATCAAATTATAACATTTTTATTGTCTAATAGATGGATGTTGATTGGTCTCACATTATGGATGAAGCAATTCAATGCCTATGTAGCTTAAAATATTCAAATACAGATATTTCATGGAAGAATTAAATGTCCTTAAAGGCTCAAAAGTATTTTCAGCTTGTATTGAAGATGATAGATTGAAAGATTTTATTTGGGGGAGAAATTTCAAGGGACTCATATCCACCTTTCTTTCACATAAGTCATTTAAGGAAACCCCTTTAAAGTTATGATACAAAAAATATGAATAATAGTTATTTGGAATACAACATGTAAGAGTAATATTCTAACTATGATAATTTATACTTGCAATTGTGACGTGAAAGAATGTCTCTAAGCATTTGTTAACGATGTGTATTCCTAATATGAAGATTCTTTATGATTTCCATAGGTATTGGTGTGCGTTTGGACCATAAGACCACAAAGAAAAAGATGCAACACCATTTGATCCTTCCTCTATTTCCAAATCAAGGAAAGGTAGTAAGCTTGGTCGCAAACATACATGATATGGTTGTACCTTCAATTTTAACACCTGAATCATGATTCGTAGGCCAAACCATGTGTTAATATGGCACCACCAGGTTCAACATGTGAAAAAGGAAGGCATACCTTGTCACAGTCAAATAAACAATGAGTTTTTTGGAACAAGGTCCTTCTTTGCACCATTTATTAGTAAGAAATACAATCAATGGGTCGAGTCATTTATATTGCTCTGCATGCCTGCAAAAGTAGTGCATAAAAAGTAAGAAAATGATACATGAAAAGATGAACATATCTGAGGGTCAATCTTCTGCTATAGTCATGGTCAGAGTTTCCCCAATGGAGATGGTCCAACCATGCAGAAAGAGTCAATATAGTGGAAAAAAAAAAGACAAGATCATAAACAAATCATCAATGAACAACAAACATGCCTCATAGGCCTTCATATTATCAGATAATTAATATTTACATCATACATTCCCGGTAACATGCGGACTTACATTCCAAGCCACACATGTATGATTACAACTAGAAATCTAGATCCATACTAGATTCTAACCTGTCTAACGCCAAAAACTAAAAAGATGCCTACTAAGAAACCAAGATAACAAATATATGCAAGATCACAAGACACGAGTTAGCCAAGAAAGATCACATTCTCCGAGGCAGGAAAATATAATGTACCAAATAGGATAGGACCCATATCATAGAAGAACACCTCCAACTAAATATGAAATAAAGCATGCTCACATAAGGAGGTTAGCCCTAAGCATAAGATCATCAAACAATGTGTCAATTAGGATTGTAAGCAACATGAATCTTTGCAAGACCCAACAACTATGATTAAGTCGGTATCATGAATAACAATTAGGTCCAACCCAAATCATAAGAAATCTCCACAAAGAAAGAATGTATCAAGATTCGAACCTAGACATAGATTGTAAATGATTTCTATGACACATCATAAGGATCGTATAAGACAATGTGCCAACAGGAGGGATTGCTAATAAAAAAAAAGGATTAGGAAAACATGAACAAAGTGAAGAACAAAGGCATTGCATTTATAGAAGAAATCCACATCTAGACAAAATATTTCATTTTGAACTTTATCTTCCCAACCCTCATAGTTAATAATATGAACCTATAACCAAAAAAATTTGGATCTGATCTCCACATCCTCTACACTGAAATAGATGAGCCAACAAGTTCCTAGGAAGAACCAAATAGATCAACAAAAGAACTAAACACAAGATCTACAGTCCTCTTTTCAAACCCTCTTATTGTCATCAACCATTCATTCTCATTCTCATTACATATCTAAACTCTCTATCATTAGTCCACTAGGAACCAAGAAATCAGGAACTTTACTGAATCTACAACCTCTATCCTTAATCCATACATCCTCCTTCATCATCATCAACTCTATTTTTAATTCAAAAATCATCTTCACTATCAGCATATCCCTCCTCATCCATAAATATTCATCCCTATCAAGGAAATGCAATCCTTATTTCCACACCTGCACTACAACACAATCAATAACATCCTCTTTCACAAAATCAATCTTATTAGTACCAATACCAATCAAAAAACACATGTCTTCTATCACACACCTTCCAAGTAATATTTGCAATAAATCAATACTCAACTAAAACAAGTGAGACTACAACTCTCCATCTGCATCGTGCACATAATCACAATTAACAACCCTATCACAAGCCATCTCATACTCATTATCAATACTCTCATCAACAGTAACACCTATACTATAAACAGTACCAAACTTAGCAACTATCCCGATAGGATTATCAGATTCAACCAAAGGAGTATCAATTCTAATCTCAGCAACATCAACCCCCTCAACATTAGTAATCTCATTATCATCCTCAATAACAAGACACTACTTAACTAGCTAATTAGATCTAATTAATAGATTATGAAACTCATCCATAACCACATCCACCTTATCCTCTATAATATTTTGCAAATTATTTATAGGTGTACATACCTCATAAAGCTTAACCTCATTAGAAACAACTATAGATTTCATGTTCCTCCTATAAACAATATTCTTAACAGGCGAAACAACCCACATCTGAATCGACAAACACAAACCCAATCTCTACAGCTCTTCAATAGCCTCATCACACTCACTCTCAGGTTCATGATTCCTCCTCAAACTAACCAAATCATTTTATATCTCAAACCTTAATTGAACGCTAACATCTTAAAACATTCTCTTCACACTTCTAGTGCTTATTCTATCAATTGTCCTCTCTCCCTTCACAAGGTCCAACTGCCTCTGCTCAGCGATCTGACTGCAAGATCTCAATTTCATTTCACTTGATGATATATTGAGCATGTTCACATCCTGCCTCAATTTCATGACATGTCCACCAATGAGACACCTCAAGGAATTCAACCCATTCTAAGCTTCACAATCAGCAACAACATCTCTTTGATCCATCATCGTGCAAATCCTCTATCATTGTAGGTCAAATCCATATTCTTCCACCCCACAACAAGACATGTAGGATTTTGCAAGCTCAGGAACCTTAATCTACCATCGTTGGAACAAATCTCACTTAGATAAACTCATACAAGCCAACTGTTAGGATTAGGTAATACTGAGAGGGGGGGTGAATTAGTATTACAACACTTATTGAAACTTTTCAACCAGTTAAACATTAACCAAATACTTGCAGAAATGAAAAGAACATAAGACAATAACACAGTGCTCATAACACCATAATTTTGTTGTCGAGGAAACCCTGGCCAAGGGAAAACCCCGGTGGGGATGATACCCACAAGCATGCACTAAAGTATAGTGTTCTTGTTATGAGACCTAGCCCTGTTAGGAGCTGAATATTACATAGTACATTTCCTTTTTAAAGGAATTACAACCCTATTAAAGGTAAAAAACACCATGTTAGGGGCCAACTAAGTTTAGAGCTTTTATAATGTAATTTTGTTACAAAATGTTCCAAGTAATGAACCAAAACAAGCATCTCTAATGCTTAGATAGTTCCTTTCATAGCCCATCAATGATATTTGTCATTCTCTGCTCTGCAATTCACATATCATCCATCCAATCATCTCACATACATCCATATATTCACTCAACAAAAATTTCTCCATATATATATATCTTATCTCTTAACTAAGTCAGCTCTCTTAACCAAATATTACATAGTCGACTCTCAATACAAAATAAATTTAATAAAACAAATATCAAATGCAAAGTCGATGCTCTTACATAATCAAAGTGTAGGTTATGAAGAACCATAATCCAACTCCGATTTCCTGGAGTCCATGTCATACTCTCTGAATCATCACTTATGTCCAACTACTTTGTATAATTGTTCTGTAGCTGTCTATCTGTCTTCAAATCTCTCTAACTTGTTGTAAAATTTACAAAAACAAAATGGATCTTAGGTGGAGGTCACATAGACCGCATACTATCTTCCTCTAAGCTTGCTTGTCCTAATTCATCGATCTCTATCTTTGATACCCAAAATACCTCTGTAACTCTTCTTTTGTGCTTAGTCGATTTCAAAGTCATCAAAACTCAGCTAATATAATATTTAAATAATATATATTTAGATAATTAATATAATATTATAAATATACACACACACACACATATATATGTATATATATACATATATATATATATAAATATATATATATACATACATAT
>MU223887.1:2845673-2870587 GCA_018584345.1 Thuja plicata
ATATATAGGGTAGAGCCTACTTTGTGAGACAAATCTCTCCCTTCTACATTGATGGAAACACACTACATTATCATACTATATTATTACTAATACAGTATGAAATATATCAGTTGTAGTTCATCAATCTACCAATTTCATTGTTTTATAACCAATACAAATGTCTGGCTCTCGGTAAGCTCATATAGCTTAGACTTGTTTCCTAGAGAGAGTTGTCTATAATATTCATTCCCTTCACTGGATAGATGTAGCAGCTTCTGATTCTATCTTTGATGGTGTCTCTCCCTTCGACTGTTCTTTTTCCTTTGACAACAATATAGATATATTCTCTCCCTTTTGATATTATCTCCCTTACAGGTCACATCTCTCCCTTATGATATCTTCTCTCCCTTTAATGGATATTTCATATGTATATATAATATCTCTCCTTTGGATCTTCTTCGGATACTTTGTCCCTTTGAATTCTTAGGATACTCTCTCCCTTTAACAACAATGCCAAAGTAAACATTGATCATGCCAAAGTTATATCCTTTCACCTTTTTATAATATACTCCTTGAACTTCCCTATCCATTAGCAATATTGTGACTCTGGTGTTCAGTGTAGATATGTACCTTTCTATGTACTGATGTATCTTTGTAGTCCATCTTTGTGCTTACATACACATGAATGATCTTCTTATTATCTATAGGCTGATGCAGCCTCCTAGTTAGCTTACTGACCAATAGACAAGGGTTGGACCCCTAGTCTCTTTCTCGGGTACTCAAATGTATCTTTAGGCAATGGCTTTGTGAATATATTAGCTAATTGTTCCTTTGATTGAACATATTCCAGTATCGCCTCTTTCTCTTGCACTTGTTCTCTTAACTAATGATACTTGATTGCAATATGCTTAGTCTTAGGATGCATGACAAGATTCTTAGAAATTTTTATTGCACTGGTATTATCACAATAGATAATCACTGGTTAAAGAATTTTCATATTGATACCTTCCAGTAACTGTTTGATCGATGTAATATTAGAGAAGTTTGCAATAGTAGCCACATATTCTGCTTTTGTAGTAGATTGTGAGATGCATCCTCGCTTCTTACTGATCCATGTGACAAGTCAGTCACCCATGAAGAATTCTCCTCCAGTTGTGTTCTTTCGGTCATCTACGTTTCCAGCCCAATCAACATCTATATAAAATTGAATCTCAAATTTTCCTTCTCTTTTATACCATAAGCTATAGTCCTCAGTGTTCTTTAGATATCTCAGAATTCTATTGACAACAATCATGTGTGATTCTTTGGGATTAGCAGAGAATCTTGCAAATATTCAAACTACATGTGTTATATCTGATCTAGTATGAACAACATACATTAGTTTGCCAATCATTAATCTATACAAGGCCTGATTTACCTCATTTGACTTATCTTCTTTTGTCAGCTTGCATCTGGTTTCCATAGGTGTTCCAACTGGCTTGGAATCTTCCATCTTGAATACCTTCAACACTTCTTTCATGTATTTGGATTGTGTGATATATATGTCTGCATCTTGTTGAAGAATTTGTAGACCAAGAAAGAATTTGATCTCCCCAAACATTGACATCCCAAAATCTTTGCTCATTTCATTAGCAAAGGATTTACATAACATATCATTACCCCCAAATATGATATCATCAAAAAATATTTTAGCAATCAGAATATTACCATCAATATCTTCTTTTAAATACAGATTGTTGTTTTCACTTATTCTTACAAATTCAATGCTTATGAGATAGGAGTGAAGTCTTTCATATCAGTCTCTAGGTGCTTGTTTTAATCCATACAAGGCTTTGTGTATTCTACATACCATGTTCCTCCTATCTGGATCAACAAACCCTTATGGTTGTTCAATGTATACCTCTTCTTCTAGTATTCCATTTAGGAATGCAGATTTGAAATCCATTTGGTATACCTTGAATCCTTTGAATGCAGCATAAGCAAGTAAGATTCTTACTCCTTTTAGTCTATAACGGGTGCAAAGGTTTCACCATAGTCAATACCTTATTCTTGTGCATACCTCTTCTATACTAATCTTGATTTGTTTCTTATGACTTCTCCATTCTCATTCAGCTTATTTCTGAATATCCATTAGGTACCAATGACATTCTTGTCATATGTTCTCAGTACTAATCTCCATGTCTTGTTCTTCTCAATCTGTTCTATTTCTTTATTCATTGCACTGACCTATTCTTCATTTTTAAATGCAGTATTAATAGATTTAGGCTCAAAATCACAAATTAAACATCTAGTGTTCAGTTACTTACTTCTTGCTCTCATTCCAGCCTTCTTGTCTCCTATGCTTTGGTTTTGTGGATGATGTCTTTGAATATACTTGGGAAGTATCGGTTAAGCTCTTTGTTCATCATTCTGATCATCATCTTGACCTTCATTCTTATCTCCATCAATCAAAAAATCATTTTCCTTATTTTCCTAATTTTTGGTATTTGCAGCCTGATGCTTGGGTGCAATGTTTTGTTTCTCTAGAGCGATACACTATTTCTCAAGAGAGATACACTATTTCTAGGGTAGAGTGTCAGGTTCTTTAGTTAAACAACCCTGTTGTAGTCTTCTGGTTCTTTTATGCTTTCCTCATCATTTTTCTTTTCATATTCATCTATTTTGATATTTGCACTTTCAATGGTTTTTTTAGAGGACTTGTTAAGAAATTTATAATCCTTGCTCTTGGTGGAATACCCTAGAAAGATATCTTCATCACTCTTAGAGTCAAGCTTTCCATTTCTAGCATCTTTCAAAATATAACATTGACTACCAAAAATTGTGAAGTAACTTACATTGGGTGTGTATCCATACCATAGCTCATAGGGTGTCTTCTTGGTGTCTTTCTTTAATTGTACTTTGTTCAATGTGTAGACAACAGTACTAATAGCTTCCCTCCAAAAAGTTCTAGTGATGCTTTTCTCTATCATTGCACAATCAACAATGGATCTATTTCTCATTTCAGAAATTCCATTTTTCTATGGTGTTCTTGGTGCAGAAACTTGTCTTTTAATTCCATGCTCATTGCAATAGTTAGTGAATTCATCAGAAAAAAATTCTCTTCCTCTATCTAATCTTAAGCATTTCAATTCCTTACCACTTTTTTTTTCTATGAACAATATAAAGAAGCTATAATCTACATGAGACAGTTTCTTGATGAGAGGAAAGGAATGGCAACCTAGAGCAATGAAAAGGATTATCAAGAAGAAGAGATTCCAGATTTGTTTGAGTCTTCATGATAAAATGCAAAGAAAAGCATCAGATACATTAGAAGAGAACATCACAAATCTGAAGGAGATCAATCAACATCTACAGAGAAAATAAAGATGCTGCAAATCGGTCAAGAGATCCAGATGGTAAGAATGATTGATGTGATGAGTTCTGCTAGACAAGGTGAAACAGAAAGAACACTAGCCACTGATGACAGGAGGAAGATTTCAGAAAAGCTACAAGACAAGGAGTTGGAAATTCAAAGACATGCTGAGCATCACCATGAGCTCACAAATCAAATTATTATTATGAGTCAAGAAGAAAACATAATAAATGTTGAACTCATTGAAAGAATAAAAATTATCGATGAACTAAGAGAAGAAAATGAAAAACTAAAGCATGAGGTTAGAATTCAACAACAACATAATGAAGTTATCAGAAAGGCTGAAGAGAGAAATAAAAGAATGGATGATTTTATAGAAGGACAACGAAGAGTCAACAACAACAATGGTCTAGGCTTTATTGAAAATGGAGAATCATCAAATCAATCCAATACAAAGAATGTTTTAAAAATCCAAGGCCAAGAAAGTTTACATGCAAACACTGTGGAAAGCAAGGTCACACAACAAATGTATGCAGAGGCAAAATGAAAGGTATTCCTAAATCTACATCTTCGTTCATAGGATTTTGTTATAAATGTAACAAGAAAGGACATAAAGCATATAAATTTAAGTCTAAGAAAGAATAGCCAAAGAAGGAATCCTACATGGACAAATATTGTCCTACATGCAAAATGAATGGGCATACAAGTCTTGAATGCTGGAAAAATAAAGATCAAGCATGGAAGCCAAAAGGTCAAGAAACTACATATCAATCGAAGAGAATCAGTAATCAATATGTATGGGACTAAAATACATGGAAAAACTATACAACATGTGGTAGATATGGTCACATTGCTACAAACTGTATGAGACTATGGACTAGAAATTCTAGAGGATGGACTAACCCTAGAATGGCATGCTTACACTGTCATAAAGTTGGTCATCTCAAAAAGGACTGCATAGACCAAATGAAAGAGACAAGCACATACCCCAATGGAAACACCATTGAAGATATCCAGATGGCTAGAGACAAGATGTGGAGAAAAGCTTCAAGAAATGATGAAGCTGAAATGAGAAATGCAAATGGTGACACCCCATCCAATGGATCTGGTGACATCACCAACCCCACCTAAGAAGAACAAGTAAGTATGGAACTACATTAACACTAAGCTATTACTTTACATTAGTTCCATAATATGTTGAAATAATTCCAAATTAACATAAGAAAGATGCATCATGGTTACACTTGTTGAAATATGTAAGAACTATGTCTTCGAGCATATATACCGAAACCCGTCGGTATACAATTAAAACAAAGACTGCCTACATTTATCGAGAGATGTCGGTTACAAGCAAAATTTGTTAGTATTAACTGAGATGCGTTGGCAAACAAAGCACATGAACAATCTTTCTATGTTACCAAAACCTATCGGTAAAGCCTAAGTCAACTTTGACTACTTAGAAACATTGTAAGCATCACCGATGGTAATAAATTCTTCACTGATGAACTCAGTCTTTAGAAATCGATGAGTTGATGAGAATAAATTTCACACATTTTAGGGCAATGGATATAAATAGGGCATCGAAGGTCATGACACTGAGAGCAGAGCGAGAGAAGGTGATTTTGAGCAGAAAGAAACCAAGTTGTAGAGCGATCACGACTTGACCTCCAAGAATTTCAAAGTAGTTCAGAGATCATTATGAACACAATAGAAATTCCTACAGACCAACAACTCTGTGTTTTCATGCATTTACATAGAAGCCCTAATTTCTGAAAATGGCATCAACATCATGATCCATAAAAGCTAAGAATGTAAAGAAGGATGAGTTCAAACTCGTTAAAATCACTGCATGTGAGGAACCCAAATACAAGATTCATCCAGAAGTTTTGTAATGATGATGGAACCCTTAAGGAAGAACACAAGCACATTGAGGTAAAAGGGCTTACCAATGCCCTAAAGTTTTTGAAGGTCTTCAAAACTGATTGGATTCGGTTAGTACTAAGAAGAATGCATAACAAAAAGTTATGCTTGGATGAACCAAAGGAAATCACCCGAGATGTCATCCATGTGGTCAGTAGTTACCCCATAACTGATAAAGTAAAAGCACTAAAGCATCCACCGAAGGCAGAGACCAAAAAGATAACTGGAGCCAAATGGGATGGTCGTGGATTGAAAGTGACAATAATAACTGATGATGAGATTAAGTTTTGTGCATGTGTATTGGGATACAAATTCTTCCAGGCTAGTATATTAAATAGTATTTCACCAGGTGTTGTGGACACAACTTACAAAATTGTGAAGAAAGGTACACAGTTGGACTTATCCAAGCTACTCCTAAATCGGCTAATGGAAAACCTAAATACAAGCAGGAAAGAAAAGTCAAACACCTGTAACTTTGGCTCATTAATCATGTGTATTTTCTTCTATTTTAAAGAAAATTTCCCATCAGTAAGAGATGTGAAATGGGACAACACCAAACTGGTCACCATGCAAATCAGTGAGCACATAGCTTCTCTAGGAGATAATTTTGAAATAGGTATGGATGAATAATTTAATGTATTCAAAGACAAAATGAAAAAGAGGGTAAGAATCCCAGAGAAACTCATCAAGAAGTATAAGGATGAGATATGCTTCATGGTTGACACTGATCATACCTTCATCAAACCTGTAGTAGCAATGACAACATGGTTGAAACCACTGGAATATGAGATCAACATTGATCTTGCAACAAAAGCAATTGATGCCTTAATCAATGAACCATTGGACAAAAAGAAACCAAGGTTTGGCACATATGAAGAAGCTAAATCAAGAATTAAAACTTGTAACCACCTAGATTTGGTATACTCTGACCATAGACCCTATTTTCCCTAAGTGTGATCATACCCCCAATTATGTCCAGACAACTCTTCAATCGGCTAGCATAATTCATTCGAATCAGATTTAATTTCCTAAGTGATCTAATCACTAATTTATATTAATCACTTTAGCTAATCCAATCAAATCAATTCAAATCATAAGCTGGCTAAGATAATTAATTTGAAAAGGAATTAATGAAATCCTAATCATATCTCATCACTTTCAAAGTCAATCCCCTAGCCTAAATTGATTTAATTTGGCTATAGTCCTAATTAATTATTACAAAGAAATCAAAAGCTTAAATGATTAATTAAATCCATATTATTGAGTGAATATGTTATTAGAACAATTCATTTCATTAATATTCCCTTAGACCTAACCAATCTCAACTATCCAACCATGAGTTCAAACTCATCCCAACCCCTTCTCACATGCTAATTCTTCTTAATTAGCTAATAAACCTAATTAGCTAATCCCCCCTCCACTCATTCTCTCTCCTCCCATCTCTATCTCCATAATCACATCCCTTAAGCCTTAAACCTAATCCTAAGCTACCCTTAAGCTTGTCACATTCCATTAAGGTGTGATCAGGAATTCAACCCTCCCCCTAAATTCAAATTTGTCAAGCTTGACTCTAAACCCTCACCCATGCTTCTTAAACCCTCACCCATACCTCATTAATGCTTTCATAAATGAAGAATTAATGGTTCTTACATATTCCTTCCACCCATACCTCATTAATGAGTCTTACACCCTCATTAATGGCAGCCCTTCTAGAGTCTTCTCCCCTTCCTCCATTTCTCCTATAAATAGGATGGATTTTGAGCTCAAATGGCCCTGATTCTTGCCCTTGATTTTATGAAATATATTGTTGTAATGCTCCAAATTTTGAAGAGTTGATAGCATCCTTATGCTGCCCATATTTGGAGAATTGAAGAATCAATCTTATGTTGCTCATGTTTTAGTGATTTTCATAGTGCTTTCTATCTTATTTCTTAGTCATATTTCCACACTCTTCATTTCTAGAGCTAGAATTCATGTTTTTGAATCATTTAGATTACTTTTTATTTTAATCTTCCATTCTTAGATTGTATTTGTCACTGGAATATGCATAATCTGAGGGATTTTATGTCATTTTTCATACTCCTCCTAGATAGGAAGTAATAGATCAATTTTGGTGATTGCTATGGTTGCTAACCCCTTGTTTTCACTAATGCAATGATTTATTGAAGTGTTGTGTTTCTTAATAGGTATGAAAATCACACACACATCTCTAGCGCCTAGTGTGGGGCAAGATTGCTTGAAATTTCACCAATTTTTTCTCTTTGCCCTTAACATTTTCAAAATTTGCAGGTAGTTTATCTTTTTTAGGAGCAACTTATCATTTTCGGTCATTATTTTATCATTTTCGGGAGCAACTTATCATTTCTGGTAAATCTTTTATCATTTCTAGGATTTTTAATACCATCTTCCGTTGCACTTCTAGAAGGTATAATTTGGCCTTAAAATCATTTCTGGTAATTGTTTTTGCATTTTTGGTACGATTAGTGTTTCGGGTAAAAGGAATATCATCCTGGGTGAACATTATCGTTTGGGGTTAATCTTTTATCATTTTTGGGGTTTATCATTTTGGGTTTTTGAAATATTGTGTGTCATCCAGGGGGCAGAAATACAGGGTTGTAACATTTGCAAATGTGATTTCTAACTTGCTAACTTGGTTGTTTCCATGATTGTGATCCTATTTTTAGCCTAACTTGTGTTTGCAGATTGCTGTTAGAGCTAAAAGAGCAAAAAGAAGATACTAACTTGTGGTTTTACAGATTGTTGATCCCTTATCTTGACTTATATTCTTTTCTTACGCTTTCGAAACTAAAAGATATTTTCCAATCTTATACTAAATTGACTAGAGGAATATGCTCTTTTCCTTTTTAAGGAAAGTCAGAAATTCAAAAGTCAATTTATGATTTGAAAGGAATTTGGAGAAATTGAATAAAGCAAACCTCATCGTCTAAATTTTGGATCAGTAAATGAACAACACAAATCACTAAATCTTGTGGTTCAAAGAACAAGTTCAATCATTTAATTCATTTGGAATCATAAATTGAACAATCAAAGCACTAAATTTGTGGGATAAATGAAAAAGTTCAATCGTTTAATTCAATTTGGATCAGTAATTGGACAAGCAAAGCACTAAAAGCTATAGTTAATTGAACAACGCAAATGTACTTTCAAGTATTATGTTTTCCTTAAATAGGAACATTTTAAATCAAGCACAACATTGCTTGAGGGAAAGAACTGTTTGATTGACTCTGTTTCGGGAGAAAATGATATGGATTAGGAGAGTATGCTCTTCTTCTTCGGAAGAATCAGAAATCTAGACGTCCTACGCTTTCTAATCCTTTGTAAGCTTATTTAACAGTAGAGGGCCTAATGGTCAAGGAAAAAATCTCCCAGGAATGACCCAAGTGAGGACAGGTTTTACGCCAACCCTTCCAACTCACTATAAATAATTTCTTCCTTGTAGGCTAAAGCCTCAAAAGACAAAGCTGGTTTCATTCATAGAATTTCGACATCATTCCTTTAACATGCTTGGGTATGTGTAGAATAGAGCCAATTGAATCTTGCTTGCGAGACTACATATACTTAAGTACTCATAGGGCTATACGCCTCAATTTTGCCTTGTGCAATTCTATGGGGGACTATTTTGAATGGATTGCCCAATAATAGACAACACTTGATCTGAAATAATTCCTGATTCACCCCTGAAAGGGTGATAATCCTTGTGCAAGGAAAAAATTAATTTCCCCAAGACACTCTTCATATCATTCCCTTACTTGCGTTTGGAGTCGGCTAATACAACATCATGACTGGAGCCATTGTGTGCTTGGTGATGGCTATATTATGATTAGCATTTGAGTGTGTACCTAAGTCAATGAGCAAGGATTTTCATCCTACACATAGAAAATAGGGATAAGATGTGTGTCTATTTCACCCTCCTAACAATGCAACAATGCTTGATGTGACTGAAAATCATTAAAAAGATAAACTCTTCAAACAAGCAACAAAATTCAAAGTCTTGGTCTACATGTGTTTTTCACTCATTGGAAAAACCTCAAAACACAATCTTTGATCAAACAAACTCCACGCGCTCCCAAGACAAAACTGACAACATTTAATAGTGGGAACTTGCATAGTTACCTCTCCAAGGAAGATAGTTTATTTTAGATCCCCTTTTCACTCTTTAAATTTGTCCTTATTACTTCTTTTGGTCTCACTGTGGCTATATCGAAAACTTTTTCAAACATCTACCTTGCATGTCCTGTCAAACTCTTACAATCTATCTCAATACGTGTGGTCTACCTAATTTTTCAACAACTTGGTTCCTAGCTCACTATCAGGGCATTCTAACCCTCTGATGTTGGAATCATTTAATTCCACAAAAAATCAAATGATACTTCCACCTAGACACACTCACTTAAACGATTTGAGACTCTACTTGACACTATTGGGAAACATTGAAAAAAGTTGAGATACAACTTCATGGTTAACACAAGACATAACAAGTACACATCTAAATGATCAAAAGTGCCTCCTAAATCACCGCACTATCAAGGAAAAACATCTCGCAGTTCCCTACTCAATCTAGACTCTCCACAAATGGATAGAAACAATTGTGAATAGAGTGAAACTTTTGAAGAATATGACAATAGAAAAATCCAAAAGCACAAAGATTTAGATGAGAATGAAGAAACCACCTTTGAACAGGATCCATCTGGATCAGAAAGTGAGGGGGAGATCCCTAAAGATGAGTATGATAAACTCAAATAGAGTAAGAGGTTCCACAAGATATTGGAAAGGATAATTGATGATGATAAAGAGAAATACTTCCTCCATTTGGCATCCACCGGTGTAAAATTACCCCCAGATTATGATGTGGAAAAAATCAAAGAAAAGGAGGTACCAACTCCTATATCCATTCTCACCAAGAAACTCACTTTTATGCAAACAGAGCTCGCAAACCTCAAACAGGAGAAAGAAAAACCCAAAAAAAAAATACTCTTTGGACACCATTTGCCCATTTCCTTTTGACAAGAGTATCACTATGATCCTGTTCCCTCCTAACATAGCAAGACCATAATATGACAAGTATATGGGGGAGACTAACCCACATGATCATGTTAGAGAATTTTGTACTCTAAGCATCAAATACATGCATAAACCTACATACCTTATGCGACTCTTTCCAAGAATCCTAGGTGGAAACACCATGGAATGGTTCTCAAAACTTACGCCCAAGGTCAAAACATTTGAGAAGCTAATTCAACACTTTATCCAACATTACTCCTATAATGTACAGCATGATGTGACCATGATAGATCTATGTAATACTAAATAGAAGACTGGAAAATCATTTACACACTTCCTACAAAGATGGAGGAAGATCTTTGCACGATATTCAAGGGCAATTCTCGAATTAGAAAAGATGGAAATCTTTCTTAATAACCTGGTGCATGAATTGAACTATGCATTACAAATGCAAGAATCACCAAGCTTTGACAGAATGATTAAGAATGCCCTCCGTATTAAGGAAGTCATGGTCAAAAGGGGGAGATCACTCTTCAAAGTGAAAACAAGTCCAACAACTCCAACTCCAAGCCTAAATGGTGGAAACAGAACAAGAATGTTGTCAACGATGGCATAGTAGATGCATCCAATTTTGGTCCTAAACTTGAAGTATTCAATCTCACTAACAGTATGCAAGCAAGAAAGGATGCCAAGGTAACAACTCCCGTACCCAAAGAAAACAATGATAATAGAAAGTGTCAGACATGAAATTCAAAACCTTAAAGAACATTTACTCCTTTGGGAGAGCCTGTCAAGACTATTTTGAAGACACTTCTGGATATCAAAGTTCTTACTATCCCAGATTCCAAACCGTGGGAACCAATGGTCAAACCCAGATGGTGGGATGATAACTCCTATTGTGTCTTTCACAAGAATAAAGGACATAAGACTAACAATTTCCTTAAGCTCAAACATGTTATTCAAGACCTCATTGAAGGAGGTAAGATCAAAGTGGATGGACACACTACCAATGAAGATCATACAACATTCAATAAACCATTCCCTAATTACAACAAAGGGGAAACATCTAAAGGGAAAGTTAATGAAGTAAACTACACCTATTCCAACAATGACAATGTGATCAATATGCTAGACATTAAAACTGAATCAATTAATGTGGTCACAATCAAAGGTGTTTCATTCCACTAAAATGTAGTGACACAGAGCCAAGCACAGGTCACAATCAAAGGACCCCCAAAACCAGCATCAATGTCCAAGGCTCCTATCATTACTATTCCCAAACCAATAGAAAAACACGTGGTTACTATTCCTGGAGCAAAGTATGACTTGGTAGACCAATTGCAACGAACCTCTGCCAAAATTTATATCTTTGAGTTGCTTAAAATATCCACAATACATAGGGAAATCATAGAACAAGCTCTACATGCTGCTAATGTCCCAAAGGATATAGATATAGACAAATTCCAAGCGATGGACAATCACATCTCAGCACCACATTACCTCTCCTTTTCTAAAGAGGATGATAAGTCATTGACACATCTACATAATCAACCCCTCCATATTGAAGTTCTTATTCGTAAATCCCGTGTTAGATGTGTATTGATAGATGGGGGCATAGGATTGAATATCTGTACACTTAATCTGATCAAGAAACTAGGTCTCTCAGAACAAACAATTGATTCTAGAAGAAAAATAACCATCAAAGGTTATGATGAGGAAGAAAGATCCTCTAAATGACTTATTGTTCTGCCTATCAGAGTCAGACCAATTGAGAGAAATGTCACATGTCAGGTTTTGGTTCTACCCTTGGCCTACAATATCCTGTTGGGGAGACCATGGATTCATGAAATGCAAGTTGTGCCATCTACTTACCACCAGTGCATAAAGTTCCCACATAATGGGGTGGAAGTGACAATTCCTATGGATGCTAATTATACTTGTAATAATATCAAAGCAAGTAGTATGATTCCCCATAAAAAGGAAGCTATGGATGAGATCACTCTTGAGACCACTAAGGACATGGTTATGAAGATTTTTGGCAAAACCTTAATACTTGAAGAAACAGGTATAGGAGAATACAAGCTGGACCTAACTCCCTCACTGACAGAACTTCCAATATCACCAAGATCCTATGGAAAACCTTCCTTGACATTCACACCTACTGCATCCAAGGAGCTAGAAATACACAAGGCCATAGGCATGGTTAAAACATCCACATCTTCTTTAGATAACACAGAAGAATAGGCAGTCTTGGACTAGCTTTACAAAGGAGAACCGAAGGAAGCTAAGGTCAAACATGTAGAGATATCCCCAGAATAGTATGGTAAGGTATATTATTTCCTCAAATAGATGGGATACAAAGGAAAGGGACCTCTAAAAAACATAGGACAAGGACTTATTGAGCCTATACCCATAGAGTTCTAGAATACCAGAGACAAAACATGACTAGGTTTTAATACTAAAACTAACAAACCTACTTCAAAAGACAACCCAGCCTCAGACAAAGGGAGTGATGAAATATATGAACTAGAGTAGTGGTCCTCTGAAAGGTTATTACATGTTGGAACAAAGAATCCTAACTATCAAGGCTTGAGCACTATGTACCAAGCTTTGAGGTACCATAAGATCTTTGCACCCCTTTGTTAGAAAACCTCCCATTCAAGAGGTAGGAGACTCAACAACAGATGATTCAAAGATACCCTTGATAGAAAAAACTATAGAAAGGACACCCTGATGACATGGTTTACATCCTAACTGGGGGCAATTGGTCATGGTTTCACATATTCTTGATCTACCACACTTTGATCCACTAGTAGCATACCAGGTACATCAAGTAACCATTGCTGAATACTTAAACAGATCTGATGATGAGGTCACTAACTCTCATGATTATGAATGGGATGAATTATCTGTCACTACAAAGGACATTGAAATAGATACAATTCACATGTTTTCAGCTCCCTCACCTCCTCGTGAACATTCTAACACTACTTCCAATGACACTGATAATCCTGAAGTAGAAGAAGAATTCCTTCTTCCCATTAGGGATGGAGAGACTAGTGCTTTCCTAAGTCTGGAAGAAGTGCTAAGGTGACAAGAAAGAAGCCTCCATTTACGGAGACATGAAGATGACAGTTCTACTAACGAGTCACTAGATTTTGATCCACATATGACTAATGATGACCCTTTTTATGACGATCTCACTCTTATTGATCTAAATGTTGAAGAAATTAACTTAATAGAACATGTCATGTTGGTTAATGGTCTTGATGCTAACACAATGATGTCCTTCCTAGAGTTTGATTCCTTATCTTTGATGAACTCGGACCTAATTGATTAGACTAGTACATATCCTATGCCTATCCTTGACTTTCCCAATGACTATACCCTAGCTTGATGTCTCAATGCTTGTGAAACTTACCCTTCTTCCACCAATGCAAGGAGCGAGAACATGTCAAAGGAGGATATCAGGTTTCTCAGTCAAAATCTAAAAAATAAATCAAAAAAGAGGACTGATGGTGAAAACCACTTTGTGGCAGTGTCAGATCCTAAAATAGTTAAAATAAAAGACGTATCCAATGGTGAAAACCTCTTAGAGGTGCCAAAGGATGATATTCCTGATATCCTCCTCGAACAGTTTTAGGAAAGGTCTTCAATGCTAATTGAACCAACACAGCCAATAAATTTGGGCACCATTGAAGATCCTCAAATAGTACACCTTGCACAATCTTTGTCAGAAGAAGAGAAGACATAGTTCACAGAGTTCCTAAGGGAAAAGAAAATCAACTTCGCATGGTCTTACACAGATATGCCTAGACTAGATCCTAATCTAATCATGCACCACTTATCTATAGCTCTCGAGATCAAACCCATGAAACAAAAACTTAGAAAGATTCACCGTCATGTTGCATTACTAGTCAAAGTGTAGCTAGAGAAATTTTTGAAAGCTGGACTTATTAGAGTCATTGCCTACACAGGATGGATCTCCAATATCATCCCCGTGTCTAAATCCAATAAATCTATAAGGATTTGTACCGAATTTAGAGACTTAAACAAGGCATTTCCAAAGGATGACTTCCCGCTACCTAACATTGACATGATCATAGACCTCACAGCAGACTACCAAATGTATTCACTAATGGATGGATTCTCGGGTTATAATAAAATAAAAATTTCCCCAAAGGATCAAGATAAGACTGCATTTACATGTGCATGGGACACATTTTGCTAGAAAATCATGCCATTTGGGTTAAAGAATGTCGGTGCTACATATCAAAGAGCAATGACCACTATATTCCATGACACGATGCATAAAAACATGGAGGATTATGTGGATGACACCTTAGCCAAATCCAAAGAAAGGAGCACTCATATTGATGATTTAAGGAAAATATTGGATCGAATGGAGCAATTTCATCTCAGGCTCAATCCAAAGAAATGTGGCTTTGGTGTCCAATCGAGAAAACTCTTAGGGTTTAAAGTTTCAACAAAGGGAATTGAAGTAGATCTTGCAAAAGTTAAAGATATTCTAGAGATGACTCCTCCATGCAACATCAGTCAAATGAGGACACTACAAGGGAGACTTTAATCAATTAGGAGGTTCATGTCACAACTTGCAGACATGGCACAACCCTTTACGAGATTACTACATAAAGGGGTCACTTTCAAATGGGACGAAAACTATGAAACCAACTTTAGAGAACTAAAAGGGTACCTAGCTACTCCTATTCTTATGGCACCTATTCATGGAAAGCCATTACTCTTGTATATTTCAGCTACAACTACATCACTAGGAGTATTTCTCGCATAGGAAGATGAAACAAAGAAAGAAAGAGCTATCTACTACATCAATAGAACACTAGTCTCCTATGAGGTCAATTACAACATTATTGAAAAAGCATGCTTAGCAGTCATCTTTGCATCACAGAAATTGAGACACTACATGCTCTCACATATAGTAAGGCTTATAGCTAAGATTGATCCTCTAAAGTACATTTTGAGAAAAACAACATTAATAGTCCACGTCTTGCAAAATGGGTCCTTATTCAAAGTGAATTCGACATTGAGTATGTAGACTGAGTGGCTATTAAAGGACAGGTCCCCGCAGATCAACTGGCTGATTCACCACTTCAAGATGATGAACCTCTAAGGATCAAATTCCCTGATGAGATGATTATACATCTAGTTGAGTACCCATGGAAGATGTACTTTGATGGTTCTTTCACACAACAAGGCTCTGGGCAGGAGTTCTCTTTATAACTCCTCGAGGATACAAGATACCCAAGTCTTACAAATTGATGTTCCCATGCATGAACAACATTTTAGAATATGAGGCACTGGTTAATGGTCTTAAGCTTGCCATGGAGTGGAAGATTGTAGAGTCACACATGTACGATGATTCCCAGCTTGTTATCAATCAAGTTAATGGAGATTACCAAATGAAAGATGAAAATTTGACACCCTACAAGAAACTAGTTGATGACCTAAAGAAATAATTTGTCTTCATCACCTTCCAGCAGATACTTAGGACAGAAAATAAGGCTACAGATGCCATGGCTACATTGGCATCCATGTTACAATTGGAAGAACATCAATTCCACTATGACTTCTTGGTGGAAGAACTATCCTATCCTACCTTTGATACCCCTAAATACCAAGTAATCTGTGTTTTGAATACCCTAGACCAATCTCGGTATGCCAATACCAATGCCTATCTCACTGACCAAACCATTCCTACTAATCTATCCAGAAATGAGAAAAGAGCCTTGATTAGGACAACATCATGTTATGTCCTCATAACTAATAATTTATATCGATGAGGTCTTGATGGTACACTTCTTAGATGTTTAGAACTTGAAGAAACATGAAGGTGTATGTGGATCACATTCGAATGACTTTTCACTAGCAAAGAAACTTCTTAGAGTCGACTATTAGTGGCATACCATGGAGAAAGATGCTATTTAGTTTTCCAAAACATGTCATAAATGTTAGACATGTGGAAATATCATCCATGCTCCTGCCAGAGCACTTATACCTTTCATTACACATTATCCATTTCACAAATGGGCCTTTGACTTGGTTGGACAAATATATCCCAACTCTTTAAATGGACACAAGTTCATCATTACAGCCACTGATTATTTCACAAAGTGGGTCGAGGCCATGCCACTAATCAAAGCCACTGGAAAATAGGTGTCTATGTTCATTATAAACTACATTATCTATAGATATGGGATACCCTCTTCAATTGTAACAGACAATGGGGGCCAATTTAAAAATAAAGACATTGATGACCTTTGTGAACAGTTCCACATCACTCAACACTGCTCCTCAATCTATTATCCTCAAGGTAATGGACAGGCTAAGGCATCTAATAAGAATATTCTAAAAATCCTACATAGAACTGTGAGTAAGTCTGGCAGAGACTCGCATCTACAACTAAATTTGGCACTATGGGCCTATAGAACAAGTATCTGAACACCAACTGGAGCCACGCCAATTTCTCTAGTCTATGGCCCTAAAGTAGTACTACCTATTGAGGTTGAAATCCCATCTTTGTGGATATCTTTACAAGGTCTTGTTACTAATGAACAATACCGCATTGATCAAGTAAATTATTTGGACCTACTTGATGAGCGCAGACAATAGGCACTCGATCATGTGAAGGTTTACCAAGAATGTATGTCCAAAGGGTACAACAAGAAGGTCAAACCAAAAAAATTTGAAGTGGGAGATCTAGTCCTAAAAGAGAAACCTAAAAACCAACCTAATAGAGAACAGAAAGGAAAGTTTGAACCTAATTGGCTGGGACCTTATGTTATCACTACTACTTTTGGGACTGGAGCTTATCAACTAGCTACACCTGAGGGAGACATTATTCCAGATCCTATCAATACTCTACATTTGAAGCGGTTCTACACTTGATGTCCGGCTAGCAGAGCCAGTACAGTGAAATAGTTCTCAGAAAATACCAAAAAAATTTAGAAAATTGATCCTGAAAAAATCCAAAAACAATGGAAAAAGTCCTAAAGAAAGGTATCCTTGCTGAAAACCTAGCAAACAAGCGCCTTGATACTACAAAAACATTCAAAAAAGCAAAAATTGAAAAAAAAAAAAAAAATTGAAAAAGAGAAAAGTGCCTTGATGACAAACCTGGTAAAACAGGCATCTTGGTAGCAAAAAGAAAGAAAGGATCTTGCCAAGTGGTGAAAACCTAGCAATCAGGTGTCACTTGTATTTTGCACTCTATCTATCAATGCATTGCTGATACTAAGCCTTCACAATTACACCTGTGCTAAACGGTGACTTTGTTTCCTAAACAACTATCTTATCCTCGCTTGGGATTTGTTTGCATTTATTTCTTAGGATCAAGTCATTCTGTACTGGGGGCATCTTTTCTATTCTGATAGGTTTCATTTGGTAGGTCTTCATAGATGGTTTGTCTCATGATACAACGCTTTCTAATACTTTAACTACCACTATCACTTTCACGACACAAGGATGGGACAGACATTGCACTAACATGAACGATGTTCCTAATACCTACATTGGACTACAAACAGGAACAAAGTTATACATAGACATGGAACACATATGTTGCTTAAAATCTAAACTTTTTTATTGTTGAATCTATACTATGCTTGAAAAATGAATCAATAGTATTTGTCAATACTACCTAAACAAAGTTTGATCTTGGTTTGATTATAACTCTTTTTATGAACCCATGATGTTTTCATTGGGGGCATCTAAGCAGTTATGAATTTTATTTGATTGATTCACATTTGATAGTTATGTCTTTCGAGTTACTCCATGACATCTGTGCAAAGACAAAGAGTCGCAAGGACGGGGACATAATGTTTTCTTGATTTTCTGCATATGGTGATTGTTCCAAATGATCCTATAAATTTCACCTAACTTGGATGTTTATGGTAAGAGTTGCCACTATGGGTGGATAGCCGCATATATCTTGGTCTTTGTTATGTGTAAACTATGGTGAGTTTGAAACAATTTCCTTATCTAATTTCTAACTCAGATTCTCTCTAAGGTATATGAAGCATAATGTACCCAAGGATATGAATTTTCAGGGTCATTACGGGTCCAATATCTTGCCTTACACAAATTCTGATATAATAAAAGGAAGGTGACTATTTTCTTATCCTGGCTTCTATGCCTTGATGCCTAAGTCTATTTTTGACATTCCAAATAAACATAGTATTCATACTTTCATAATATCAGTGGGTATTAGTGATTGTTGTACTATCAGGTGGTATCCATTCTGAACAGCGCCCAATGATGAGAAAATGCTACAATTTTTGTAAATCAGTGACAGTCCTAAGAGTTTGTATATAGCTGCATTTAGAGATTGCATGATGCATTTTTGGAAGGAAAACATAAGGATTTGAGCTCAAACTCCTTTCTATTTTAATTCATCTAAAATCCAAGATATTTACATACCCATGCTTCCTGAAATCCCTGATCTATCAAGAAAAAAATTGAACTCACCTTTTCAAATGTAATTAACTTGGTACTCGTGTGTTTACTCTTAACACACCCCTGTGTCTTCACTTTTTCTAATCCATTCTTGCTTAATCTAACCGTTACATAAAAGTGATACGTTCTTTCAATAGAGGGATTTCATTCTCTTTCCTTTGATTTCATTCCCAAGGGGGCATGATCACACTATTATCAATCAAATTTTTGCTCGAAACAACATTAAACAAAATGAATTCATTATCAAACAAACTAGGGGCATGACAATTTTCTTGACTAAGTTGGAACTGTTGGATAGAAATATTTGGTTCTCATAAGCTAGATATCTTGTGTTTCCTCATTTTAAAAGATTCTTACTAAGCTCTTGGTAGCTTCATATTGACTTTTGGATGACAACCAAGTTCAGAATCACTATTATCAATCTTTGGATGACAACCAAGTTCAGAATTGATATCTTTAAGATCTTTTATTGACCTTTGTACAAAAACCAAGTGCAAAATCAATACTATCAGTTTAGTTCAATCAAGTGCAAGACTGATCTCATCAAGAATTTCGTTCGATCATGAGCAAAATTCTCAATCTTTCTAAAGTCAACATCTAAAACACTTTCTTTGAATCAATGCACTGCTTGCAAATAAATTCAAAGAGGGGAAAATGTAACCACCTAGATTTGGTCTACTCTGACCATAGACCCTATTTTCCCTAAGTGTGATCAAACCCCCAATTATGTCCAGACAACTCTTCAATCAGCTGGCATAATTCATTCGAATCAAATTTAATCTCCTAAGTGATCTAATCACTAATTTACATTAATCACTTTAGCCAATCCAATCAAATCAATTCAATTCAATCAATTCAAATCATAACCTGGCTAAGGTAATTAATTTAAAAAGGAATTAATGAAATCCTAATCATATCTCATCACTTGCAAAATCAATCCCCGAGCGTAAATTGATTCAATTTGGCTATAGTCCTAATTAATTATTACAAAGCAATCAAAAGCTTAAATGATTAATTAAATCCATATTATTGAGTGAATATGTTATTAGAACAATTCATTTCATTAATATTTCCTCAAACCTAACCAATCTCAACTATCCAACCATGAGTTCAAACTCATCTCAACCCCTTCTCACATGGTAATTATTCTTAATTAGCTAACAACCCTAATTAGATAATACCCCCTCCACTCATTCTCTCTCCTCCCATCTCTATCTCCATAATCACATCCCTTAAGCCTTAAACCTAATCCTAAGCTACCCTTAAGCTTGTCACATTCCATTAAGGTTTGATTAGGAATTCAACCCTCCCCCTAAAATCAAAGTTGTCAGGCTTGACTCTAAACCCAAACCCATGCTTCTTAAACCCTCACCCATCCCTCATTAATGCTTTCATAAATGAAGCATTAATGGCTCTTACATATTCCTTCCACCCATACCTCATTAATGAGTCTTACATCCTCATTAATGGAAGCCCTTCTCGAGTCTTCTCCCCTTCCTCCATTTCTCCTATAAATAGGATGGATTTTGAGCTCAAATGGCCTTGATTCTTGCCCTTGATTGTATGAAATATATTGTTGTAATGCTCCTAATTTTGAAGAGTTGATAGCATCCTTATGCTGGCCATATTTGGAGAATTGAAGAAGAAATCTTATGTTGCTCATGTTTTAGGGATTTTCATAGTGCTTTCTAGCTTATTTCTTAGTCATATTGCCATATTGTTCATTTCTAGAACTAGAATGCATGTTTTTGAATCATTTAGATTACTTTTCATTTGAATCTTCCATTCTTAGGTTGTATTTGTCACTGGAATATGCATAATCTGAAGTCTATTATGTCATTTTTCATACTCCTCCTAGATAGGAAGTAATAGATCAATTTTTGTGATTGCTATGTTTGCTAACACCTTGTTTTCACTAATGGAATGATTTATTGAAGTGTTGTGTCTCTTAACAAGTACAAAAATCACACACAAAAATGACCTAGTTGTCAAGAAGATAGTCAAGAAGAAGGACAAATGGTAAAGAATCTCAAGAATCTTCTATCTGTAGAGGAGGAAGAAGCTAAGCAGGCTGAAGAAATTGAGCAAGAGGAGGAAATCGAAGAACAGGTGTCTGTCGGTAAAGATGAAGACAAGACTGACCCTGAGGAAACAGAGTCAGATTCACCACCTCCACCACCATTAAAGAAACCAAGAACTACAACTGCTTCAAGGACTAGAAGCCAAACATCCAAAGAGTCTACTCCTTCACCTCTTAAGAAAGGAAGGGTCAGGACTTTTAAAAGAAAAGGTCTAGCACTGAAGAGAGGACAAAACAAGAAGGGTAGAAAATACATCAAAACCTGAGAGGATATAGAGGACACTGAGAAAGATGAAGCCTTAGAGGCAAAAAATGTCAAGGTAAAATAACCTGACACTATTCATGACATTTGTGTTTATATTGCAAATTCTCGATCCATTACTGATCCACACATTAGGAAGTGGGGGAAAAGAAATCAAGAAGATCAAAACAAAATTGAAGAAGCCATGATAGCTAAGATGTATAACTTCAAATATGTACCCATACAATTTGAAGGAAGTTATGTTCCATGGGAACTCTTGGACAGATTATCTTCCCATTGGACATTTACTTTGGAAAATGAGAAAGAAATCAGAGAATGAGTACTTGTGTCTATAATGCCACCTGAATCAACAAAGGTAGAGATAAATGCAATGATAGAGAAACACAAGAAAGAATTCTCACCAAAGCTAAGGGCATACAAATTTCTTGAAGGAAATTTGGTTGAACTTGAAAAGGACAGTCACAATAAATGGTGCAAAATCATGACTAGACTAGTTGAGAAAGACAGCCCCGAAAAAGACCTTCAAGCATAAGATGTTGATAAGGAAACCCAAGATGATACATCCATTGAGAAGGATAAAGAGGAAGATGATACAACAGGAAATAAGACTACAGATATGATAGATAAAATATGGGATGATACGACAAATGACAACGTTGTGGATACCAATGTCATCGACATTACCGATGACCTAGCAAATGAAATCAATAAGGATGAAGATGTCACTATTGTAAAAGATACAACCAATGAACATGACACAACAACTGATGGAGCACAGGTGAACATTCCAAGCAAATTGCCAATATTTATATAGGCTATCAATATCATGCAAGAATCAATTAAATCACCTGACAATGAAACTCCAAAGGATGTAGGAGAAGAAGCAATTAAAGACAACACTGATGGTTAGAAAAACATCAAAGATACTCAAGATGTAATCAACACTAAAAAGGTTACAGAAGGAGATAAGGACAAAGATGTGGAAACTCAAGACAAGAATGAGAACACCAAAATAGATGATGCAAGGGACGCCAATGGAGGAGACAAACAAAAAGATGGAACTCCTGAGAAAATAGACAAAGGTGCTACCAATTATGCTAAGGTGAATGTAGAGACATCTGTAGACACCCAATGAACTAAAACTGATGAAAAGAAGCAGAAAGAAGTACAACAAGTCACATCATCAAGTACAATAGAAAATGCTGAGAAATTAGCAATGGTGCTACATTCCACTGAGTCACAAAAGAAGAAGAAGAAGAAGAAGAAGAAGAAGAAGAAGTTAGAGGTTACACTTGATGAAATCATTGAAATACTAAAGTGTGACCCCACAACACTTGACATGGATGCACTACAAGAATATTAAGAGATATGCCAAAGGAAGGCATTACAAAAAAATATGAAGAAACAACATAACGAATCAATGGTACTCGAGACAACACGGGACATTCTACACCAAATTGTACCCAATGTTGATATTGATCAAAGCAAGCCTATAATTGATCAACTAGCTACCCTCACCAATGCCATCACCACTTAGAATATTGATGGTGAGAAGGCAATTGAGGAGAGAGAAGAAATGAAATATCAACAAAAGCTTCTAGAGAACATTAGCCAAGAAGTGGCCGAGAATAAGGTAAAGCTCTCAGAATTCATTACTAAATTAGACCCCATCATATCTGAAGCTATAACCTTAATTAAAAAGCTAAGCAAAATAGAAAAGTTCACTCAAGAAAATAGTGACAACATAGCTAACCTAGATACAGATCTAGCAAACAGTGCTAGGAGCTTGACCACAGATGGAGAAAATGTAGTAAAACTGCATTATGAAAAGATCATAGAAGTAAAACAGTTAAGGCAAGATCTATGGGAGGCAGAGACATGATTCAGAGAAGAAGTAACTGAGCTATAGGCTCAACTTCTGCCAAATCTTACACTGCTACAATAGCATATCACTTCTACAAGGCAACTGATAGCAGCTCCTAAGCTGTCTATAGAAGATAGCATCTCTGATATGCATGCCAAGATAACACTTGAGAAAATGGCTCTAGAAAACCTAAAGGAGCAATGGGATAAAATGATGGAAGCAATGAATTATTCTCATTCACACATTTTTGATGAGCTCTAAGGTAATTTACCTTTGCCCTTAATAAAAAATAAAGGGGGAAATGATACTTGTACAAAATATCATTGAAAATATTATGTACATTCAGTAAGGATGGGAAAAAAGGTAGATATGTATATGTATAATCATAAAGGGAAAATGATATGAAGAATAAAAATATATCATATGTACAGATATACCAGCATATACATAGGGGGAGTCATTAAATGACTAAGGATTATATATGTTGTATATACTTAACATTTTGTTAGTATTTTGTACATATCAGTTGTTGATACTAATGTCAAAGGGGGAGATTGATGACATTAATTTGTCATTAGTATTCAAACAACATTATCGGTAAGATTACATCGAAAGACAGTAAAGGACAAACCAAAGATCAGATGAGAAGATCACCAAAATCAACTAAGTACAGAGAGAACCGATGACACAAGGTAGTGTGTAAACCAAAAATCACAATACAGAGAGTTAGAGTGGAACCTGACAGAGGAACCCAAAATGCAAGTTACAATGCAGATCGACAAAATAGATTCGGTGCAACTGACAATAAAAATAGCAGGACAGTCAAGCATGACCAACAAATAGAACCAAAATTTAGTTGCAGCCCACAAAAAGTGGATTTGACTTAACGTCAAATAAAGCAAGGGTATTCTATTTTTAGGATATTTAATTTTTTAAATCCATTTCCTTAGGGACAGAAAACATTAATGTAAGTGTTTTAATCTGTCTAACTAATTTAAATCACATAGACTAGGAGATCTAGGTGTAAGTTGTAAACCTAATCTTAGAGTTAACATTGTTTTTATCACAACTCGATGAAACCAATCCATCTATAAATAGATGATGTAATCATTCATTAGAATGTGTGTGTAAGAGAAAGGACAAAAGAACGAGCACATCTATGGATTGAATTGAGAGTTTCAAGAACCATAGCAGAAAAAGAAGAATTTGGTTAGCAAAACCAAGAATAGAGGAAACTGATAAACTGATGAAGGGTGCTCCCCTTAATGCCACAAACACATAAAAAAATAGAGAAGCAACAACAATTTGCAAGAACAGAAAATGGGCTTCTTATTATCTCCACAAATGTGGAATTACAAACTTTTAGAATTACAATATGCAAAGCCACATGGGCATTCCCCTTACAATATTCTGTAGGACAAAGCCTGGAATTATTACCCAGATCTACCCAGAATTGCCCTAGACAACACTACGGGCCTTCTTTATATAGGCAATTTCCACCGCCTGAGAAGGTTCCAGAAATCTAGCCATTAGGGCCGACTACCCTTAACATTTAGTTATTTTTCACTTTTATTACAAAAGGGTCGACTTTAAATATTTACAAAACATGAGATTTGGTAGCCCAACTTCTGGAAGCCACAACTTTTGAACCGTAGCTCCGATTGGCTATTATAACCACTTTCCGGAAAGGGGAGATCATGATCTATAGTGCCTAACTAGCAAAGTGCTAGGTAGCTGGGTGTTTGACCTCGATCTGGAGCCTCTAAGGTCCTAAAAATTGAGCTCAAAGATTTTGTACCCTAAAATCTCAATAGTAATTCCTTAATAACTTCGCCAATACAGATGATCTGGCAATGAAATTCAACTGGCATTCTTATATGACTAAGATGAACCTTCACCTAGAAAATTAGAACATTCTGAGTTCAAATGACCAACTTACTAAAAA
>MU223887.1:2875396-2902543 GCA_018584345.1 Thuja plicata
TTCTTATTATCTCCACAAATGTGGAATTACAAACTTTCAGAATTACAATATGCAAAGCCACATGGGCATTCCCCTTACAATATTCTGTAGGACAAAGCCTTGAATTATTACCCAGATCTACCCAGAATATCCCTAGACAACACTACGGGCCTTCTTTATATAGGCAATTTCCACCACCCGAGAAGGTTCCAGAAATCTAGCCATTAAGGCTGACTACCCTTAGCATTTAGTTATTTTTCACTTTTATTACAAAAGGGTCAGCTTTAAATATTTACAAAACATGGGATTTGGTAGCCCAACTTCCGGAAGCCATAACTTTTGAACCGTAGCTCCGATTGGCTATTATAAAAACTTTCTAGAAAGGGGAGATCGCGATCTACAGTGCCTAACTCACAAAGCACCAATCAGTTGGGGGTTCGACCTCGATTCGGAGCCTCTAAGGTCCTTAAAATTGAGCTCAAATATTTTGCACCCTAAAATCTCAACAGTAAATCCTTAATAACTTCACCAATACAGATGATCTGGCAATGAAATTCAACTGACATTCTTATATGACTAAGATGAACCTTCACCTGGAAAATTAGAACATTCTGAGTTCAAACGACCAACTTACTAAAAATAGTAAGTTTCCAAAAATAGCAGCTTTGTATAAAATAGCCCTTATTGAATAGAAAAACACATATTTTTGGGTGATGCAAGATTGCCCTTACACCCAGGATGCTCCTGCATCATAAACAGAGGTATTATTCAATCACAGCTAGGTGATATTATTTTTATGTGAACTACATAGGATCTGTATCAGCAATAGGAGATTTCTTTTACTAGATCAATTTGTAATTTTTTGTCATTCTAACAAGTGAAGCAAAGCGTAAAAATCCTTTCAAGAAAGGTGGATTTAACAGTCCAATATCAAATCTCTTAACCGAGTTCACACTTAACAGTGTTTCTAAAATCTCCTAATAGAGTAGACTTTAACAGGTCTCCACCTATACTCTTAACAAGGTAGATCTTTAGAAGTCATCAAAATTTAAAGCCTTAACTAGCCCCTTTAATTTTGCAGATAGTGAATTTTTGTGGGTGCCATCCCCACCGCAGTTTGCACTTTCTAACATGAGTTTTTTGTGATATCATATCTTGTGTTATGTGTTAATTTTGTTGATGAATGTTTCTATGAATGACTCACATGTTTATTAATGTTATGAATTGATATAACTTACACAGTGATAATGTAGATCAGATTGAATGGATATGCAATTGATTACAAAGGTTAATTGATTAAATGATAAGAAAAAGTTTTAGAGGTACTGATTCACCCCTCCCCTCTCAGTACTACTTCCCATTAAACTCAACATATTCTTCATCTAAATCATCCTTTATGGCCACAAATACCATCTCAATGTCTTCATCAGATTCAGTGTCAGTATCTCCATCTTTGTTCTCAACTAGGTAACAATATTTCTTCCCTTTGTCGTTGTAGTCTTGGGTATCTCTTTTATCAGGTTTTCGGTTGCTTTGGTAATCTCTTTTATCACTTCTATAAAACTTCTTTTCATATGATTTGTCATTACTTATGTCATCTTTTCTTCTGTTAGGACATCTAGCAACAAAATATCCAATCTCTTTACTATTAAAACATATAAGTGATAATTTACCATTGTATCTACCTTTTCCTCTTTGCAATCTTCTAGCCATTAGTGCTTCAATCTCATCAAGATCTTGGTCATCACTATCACTTTCATTATCATTTCTCATAGCGTGTTTATGACTTGACTTACTTATTTTCAAAGAAGATTTGAATGGAGACTCAATAGACGGTAAGACATTGTTATCAAACTTATTCATCTCAAATGAAATCAGTCTACCAACCAAACTATCTAGAGTGACATTATTGTTTGCTACTGCTCTCATTTCTTGTATAGAAGATACTCTAATAACATATACAAGAAGTAAGGTTCTTAGGATTTTACTTACCACTATCTCTTCTTCAAGTATGCCTCTAACTCCTTGGATAACATTGACTACCTCTTTTATTCTACAGCTGTACTGAGTGATATTTTCTCCTTCCCTTATTCTTAGGTCATCAAATTTACCTCTTATACATTTTGCCTTATCTCTTAGTACATTTGCATCTCCTCCATGTACCGGCTTCAATTTATCCCACATTTTATTTGCAGAGGTGCAGGTTTTTACATTTTTTAATTCAGCATCGGAGAGTGATGAAGCAAGTTCTATCATCATAAAATTATACTCATTCTTTTCTCTTAATTTCTCAAGTGTGTGAGATCCTATAGGAAACACATATTTAGTATCTGAGTATTGAGTAACATAATTTCCAATACTTGATAGGTGGAGTCTTATCCTTCTTTACCATGATGCAAAGTTGTCCTTCAACTTGGGCACATCTCATTTTCTCAAATTGTGATCTTTTACATAGCTCTTGAAACCCTACTTCTAAGCACACAAGCTCTGATACCAAATGTTAGAATAACTGAGAGGGAGGGGGTGAATCCGTGGCCTAAAAAATATTCCAATAAATTAACCCAAAAACTTATTACCATGATTATAAGCCTCTAGTTATCTTCCGTCCTACAAGATGAATACCTTGAACTAATATTTAACAAATAACTACTGCTCAGAGTTCAATGTTAAACCTTATTCTTATTGTTTACCGATTAGCAGTTTTTCATTTACCAAAATGCAATAAATAACTTAGTGTATACCGATCAATCTAGATTAGTTATGTGTAATGAAAAACACTAAAGTGATGACTCATAAACCGACTGACACATGGATTTTTAAAGTGGAAATCCTGTAAAGGGAAAAACCACTTGGGACCGGTAACCCAAAATTTTCACTCTTCTAAAGTGATCAACCCTGTTAAAGGTTACAAACACACTACTAGGTGTGACCTAGTTAGATGATTTAAATAGAATAGCTTGTCACTTGACATCTGGAATCTCTATGCTACCTTTTATGACCAACCCTGTGTAGTTTGTCACTTGGTATCTGGAATCTCTATGCTATCTTCATGACCTAACCTTTTGATACTCATTAGAATTTATTTCAATAAATAAAGGATTGTTAGGTCCTGCTCGGTTAAGAGACTTTTTGATTGAATGGTTAAATTGAAATAGTAAATGATTTGTTCTTATATACAACTAAACTTTGTAGATTTTCAGATCTATTGTAAGCTCATAATACCTTTCTGATCAATGTGTCTTTTCCCTTTGCTCCACTTCTTTCTACTTGGTGATGATGTGCTTCTCTGTTGCTCGGTGTCTGCAGAATTATAGCTCTATTCTTTTGCTTGATTGATCAGGACTGTGTGAATTCTTTCTTCACCAGTATCTCCTTCAACATCCTCTTCTTTTATTCAGTCCCCTAATTCACAATGAATTATCTTGTCTCTTTATAGACATGATTTCACCATTTCTTAGTTCTTAACTTTCTTGTTCTTGGCATGATCCGCAATTCTAGACAATCTTTCTTTAAAGCTATACTCTAGTTTTATCCCGTAGATTTCTCTTTGACAAGTGGAGTAAGAAAACCTTAAATCCCTTTCTTATCTCTGGCTTTAACTTATTGAAGAAAACAATATTAACAACCAATTAACTCCTTCTTTAGCTCTTGCCAAATAAGTCTTTTGTTGTTTCTGAACTTCAGTTCTTTTTGATGTTTTAACTCTTTATTAGCTTTGGTAAATACTTCAATTCTCCTTGGGCATATTCGTCGGGGTTGTATATCCGTCGAGTATCACTCTGATTCTGCTAGTAAGTAATGCTTTTGATTTTTCTCATCAGTAATTCTTTCTTGGGTTTCATGTTTGGGTATCAATGTGGCTTTCCTCTTGGGTTTCTCTGTCCACTGGGGTGCACTGCCCATCGGTGTTTGTTGTCACTTAGTGCATAGTGAACTTTTATGCATTACTAAAATCATAACCTTAATATTTCTGGTTCTCTGAAGTCTTTGACACTTTGTATATAACTAATCAGACTATATCAATTTGACATCAATGAAAATATAATACATTAACGGATTTAATGTCTTGCATTAACTATTTGCAGCTTGTTCATCATCAACTTAACAACTTCAAACATTCAATCAGTTATAGTTCATCAGAACTAGCATCTCTACCATCTCTATATTGGGTCATTTCATTTTAGAATTTCACCACTCACTGATTGGCATCTCTATCAATCGACATTTTTGGTCCCCAATTGGTGTCTCTAATTGATCACTGGTGTCTCCGTCTAGTGGTGATTTAAGGATAGTTCTGGGTAATGGGTACTAGGTTGGATTCCTGGGGTTCCTACTATTCCTTATGGGTAGGAATATCTATTTGGGATTAAAAGGACCATTAATGTATGAGATTGATTTGTTTAGTGGTCTCCCTTCTTATTAGATGTGAATTATTGTCAGCTTAGGCTCTTGTGGTTCATGGACGATGTTAGAATCCTTGAAAGGAAATCTCAAAAATGTGTGTTCTTTATTTTGATTATTCGATAACTTTATTAGGAACCTTTGGAAGTATTTAAAGACTCCTTGTGTGTGAACATGTGATGTTTGTAATTTTCTTTGAGTTGTGTCTTATCTTGAGATGCTTATGTGATGCACTCAGTCCATGTTACTTATGTGATGTAACTTGTATTCAAAAAAAAAATTATTTAGTCTGCATTTTTTTATCCTTGTTTCTTATTAGATCCCATGTTCAAACACTGAGATCTCTGTGTTTATGTTGCACACATAGTGGATTTTGTGGATGTGTGAGTGTGTGTGTGTAGAGTCATGAGATGGTATTTGTTTGTTTCTAAGGTGCCTAAGTGCGACATTCCTAAGTGTTCTTGAGGAACTGACTTGGAAGTAACATGTGGAGAAGGAAGATTATTTCCTAGATATTTACACCTTCAAGGGATGTATGATATGCATTTTTGTGAACATCCTCAAAGAATTTGAGACCATATGGATTGAGTGTGGCTCTTGGTTTTGGATAGTTTTTGGTGACCTTTGTGTGGCTTGACTATGTGGATGCCTTGGAAAGTGTGGTGGTGTTTTCATCTTTTATAGCATGATGGCTTGTATGTATATTCTAATCCTTGATTGTTTCAGGTGTTGATTTACATTTAGTGGTTTTCCTTCTTGTGTGATCCTACTTGGTCAGAATTATTGATTATTGTTCATGCATGGCCTTTAGTGCCTTTTGTTTGACTCCTTTTGGAGTTTTATGTATTCTATTGATTATGGTCATAATGTGAGAGTAATGAAATGAATTATGTTATATATTGTGCATATTATTTCTCGCATTGTTATAAATGCTTCTTGTAGAGTGATGTTTATGCACCCTAGTAAATTATTAAAAGAGACATTCTTTGGTAATGAGAAGTGTGAATATTTATTAAAATAGATCATTTGGGTTAATGACTTACGTCCCCAAATCTCTTGGTTTCTTAATATTTTTGGGAAAGGTTATGTGATGGTTGTGGAGAATCTTGTGGAATTTTTTATTACTTATAATCATCTTAATTTAGCATGTTCTCCTTGTGATCTTGCACCTACCTTACATTGAGAGCATTGATTCCATAATGATAGTTTAGAGTATCTGTCACTTGTGTGATGTTGATATTGCTACCATACCCTTGTGAGTTAGGTGGTGTCATATTATTTTAGCTAGTTGATGACTCATGATGCGAATGGTCTATACCATGTTTGTTGGAAGAAACTTTTTGGTTGTTGGCCAATTATTTCTTGAGTCACTATTGTGTGATCCCTCCTATGTGAGAATGATGAGAACCCCTCTAAGAGATTGAGTCTCATGTTCCGACCTCATGTTTGTTTTACCTTGTGGTTGTAATTACCTCCTAATGTGTTCAATACAAGGAGATCTTATGTTGTGCATTTCGTATATATTTTGGGGTTAATTCTAGAACCTCATTTAATTGAGACCCTGCATAATGGAATTACTGCATTGCATATAAAATGATAAAGAAAATTGTATTAATACATAATATTGTTGCATTTATTTAAAATATAGTGATGCATATGATTGAGATTTTAGATGATTCACTGCTTGATGTGTTGGTTGGGTATGTTCTCTTATGTTTTTGAGATGTGGTGTCCTCAATACCATATGGTGGTTACTCCCTCTTATGTGACTAGTTTTAGTCATAATGTTTTGTGAGTGAATTTCTTGATTGGTGTCTTATTTTATTTTCTTGGTGGATCTTTCGACATTTTGTGTGGGCTAGCATCGATATTGGTATTTCCTATGCTTGGATTAGTCACCCAAAAATTCTCCATCTATTTGTGGTGTTTGTCACATTTAATTTATTTTTGAATTGAGCCTATTTTTGCAATTTTCTGTTGGAATTGATAATTTCCCCATTTGGGTTTTTCGGTTTTGTTTCATGGTGACTATTCTAAATGTTTTCTTTTGCTGCCCAATTTTATGTTTTGTGACTCTATCATGTTCAGTGTGGACCTCTAATAGTATGTACGTCAGATAACACCGTTGAGGATATACCCTATTGTTCTTCTTAATAAATTTTAAATATGTGAAATAGAATGTCTTTCTTGTTTAAAATTATGAGCAAATCTATTTTGTACATAAAAATAAATGCAAGTTGATAATGAAGCATATGCATGTTAGCATTAACAAGATTAAGAATGTATGAATTTGTAAGTCCTCTTTTGTTAAATGTAAATTGATGTATTGGGAAAATATTGGTAGATGTGAACCATGCTAGGTGAGATTATAGTCTCATGAACCTTATGTACATTGTTAAAGAATGAGAGGTTTTTTTCGGCAAACCTCGTTTTGTCCATTAATTAAATCATGGTATAAATATTATTCTGGTAAATTTCCTTGTATATCTTATATGGTATTGGTTGAGATTGAATTATATCTTTGGTTTCTAGCATGCATGCTTATTGGGATTCTTGGTTTCTCCCATGAAGTGACTCGGAGACCTTGAGCATTTTTTTTCTTAGCATTGTTATTTTAGATAGTTGGGTCTCACTTATTCCACCTATGAGTATTGATCTGTGTTATGGGTCTTGATGACCGCGTATTATTCTTGTGACTTCCTTTGTTAGAGAAATTTTGGAGGTATTGGATGCATCGTTGTTTGTGTATTATTATCAGTGAGTGTTATTTGGGTCTTTTTGGGTTGATGATTCTCCCATATCTTCTTGGACTATCATAGTGTGGGAATAGAGAGTCTCTCTTCCTAGTCTTGACACTCTCATATTTATATCTCCTTATGGTTATAAATATATATTATATTATATGGGTAAAGTTGTCCCTTGTTGGTGAGACTTCATGTTGGATATTGGGTTGCTAGGAGATTGCAAATAGTGTGTTTTTCCTAGCTTCAAGCTAGAAGGACATAGTATCTATGTGTGTATCTTTCCATCCTAAGCTTGGATGTGGACTTGACTATAAGATGATGTTCTCCATTTTTATTTTTTTTCCACCTTCTTGAAGGTGATAATGTGGTCTAGCTGGGTTATGTGACCCCTATTTTGAGCCATAGTTGAGCTCTCAATGCTATGTAAATCATGTTTCTCCTATGCTTAGTGATGAGATGTACTCTAAGTATCCCTTTGAAAGGATAAAGTGCACTATTGATCCACTATTTTGTGAGTTCTCTTAGTTGTGAGATGCAACCTTGTACATTTATATCTCTTGATACCCTAAGTTGGATGTAGCATTCCTCAAAAGAGTGCAATTTTGGCAGAGAATCTTCACCTTTTTAGATTATTGGTTGAGTTAGTGAGATTCTAGTTGGATTTAAGATTTGTCTAGATGGGCATGATAGCGTTTTTCAATATTTTGGGATGAATTTACCCCATGTTTTTGAGTTTTTGACTTGGAATTTCTTGGTTCTTTTATCTTGGAGAGATATTTGAAGGCAATTTTTTTGTAGTTAGACGCCTCGTGATGAGGTAGACTTGCTTGTGTTATGCCTCTTTTGGCTGATATCGTTTCTAGATGATTTTTCCTAGTACATATTGTGTTCCTTGTTGAAGGACTTTGAGATTTTTTTGACATTCTTGTTGCGTGTGTGTGTGTGATCCTTTTTGTAGTTGTGAGGTTGGCTGGTAAGGAATTAGTTTTGTTTGGCTAGACTTGTAGATAATTTGTACAAATATTCTTGTATTTGGATTGGCTTTTGATCTTGCACTTGGTGCACTACTTTGGTTTAACTTGCAGGCTTCTAGAAGTAAGCCTAGTCTTTAGGGGGGATGATGTAGTGCCTCTCCTAGTTTATTTATGCATGCCATCATGATGGGCATGGATTTGACCTTATATGGTTGTATAGCGTGATCATGGTGGACCCATTAGAGGTTTATACCCTCGGGGTGATCTAATTTATGTCATTTCTTTAGCAAGTTGTTTATGCTTTATACCCAGGGTTATGAGGATCATATCATTTTGACTAGATGTAAGCCTAATTTGTGATGCCTTACTTTGGCTCTTGATGTGTATTTCTACTCTTATGTGATTGGTTGAGATGACCTTGTGATGCAGTGACTATTCTTGTGTTATTTTTTTATGTTGGCATTGTGAGATGCATGTAGTACAATTAATTTTTGTGTTCACTCCAAGCCTACTATTTTGGTTATGGTTGGTACCTTCCTTGTTTGCCTTTGATTTAATTTGATGGTTTTAGTGAGGTATGTGCTAGTGATTACCTAGATTTTGATTCAACCATGATGATGTTCCATGAGTACCCTTGTGATGTGACTAGTGGTTGCATTATGTGATGTATTTGATTACCATGCTTTATTTCAGTTGTTGCAGTATTGTTGATCTATATGTTAGATATGTTGTTATTTTTTTTTATCATATTTGCATGATGATGCCTTATGATGATTTGGTGTATTTTGTATTTGAGATTATTGATTATGTTATCTTGATGATTTTATTGGACTCCATGATTTATATTGTGCCTTTATGCCATGGACACATCATTTATTTACTTTAAGTAAATTATGCTTAGAATAGTTGTAAAGTAGTTTATTTAAATGGAATATTATTGCACTTATATGATGTGTACTGCCTCACCACACCACTATTATGCATTTTTTCCTTGGTGTCAAAATGAACTGAGATAGATTCGTAGTCACTCGCTCGCAAGATCGACACAATGCACTCCTCTCCTTCAATATTATTAATTGAGGCATTTTCATTGAGGTTATATGTTCTTTGACTATATATATATAGTGAGAAACTGCACTTGATGTTTGTGTGTTTCAATGAATATGTACTTGGCACATTCATCCTAAGTTGCGGAAATTGAGTGTGTGCCTATGTCCCTAGCAGTGCAAAAGGAGATAGTAGCTTTCACCCCCTTCATATCTGAGACAATATCTTTGTTGTACGGATGTTGTATCTGTAATTGAGTATTGTCCCTCTGGTACGTGTTGGTAAATTTGGACTTCATAATGCATATGTGATTTGACCCATGAGTGTGTCTGTGAAGTTAGAGCTCTATAGTTGTCATGGAAAGTTTTAATTAAAAATATTGATTTTAATATTTAATTTTATTTACCGGCTAATTTTCCATAGTTCTTATATTCTCAAAAATGACTTTTTACACTCCCTTCTCATATTATGTTTTGAGAAATTGGGAGTTTTGCTCAAATCCTCCTGTGGATATTTTAAATATTTTTTTGTTGTGTTTGATCTAGTTGTTGAATCTTCACATGGAGTGGCTCATTGGATTCATTTCATGAATTTCCAACTTCCTGTGGAGTCATTCGTGTTTTTGTGAATTCTTCATTTATTTCACTCATTTCTTGGTTTTTACCATTCGTGTGAGGTAGAACTCTTCACATATTTTTATTTTCTTCATCTTTTCAAATGAAGTAAATTTCTATTATTTAGTGGGTTGAGAACTATGTTCCCTCACATTTTCATTATTTTCCTACATGCAGTTGGGCGAGTGTGAGTATTTGTTGTTTTCTCAAATGGGGTTTTGAAGTTTTTGCAATGTTATGCTACCATATTTCTACGAAGTGCCCAAATCCGTAATTTTATTTGAGAAGTGTGATTTTGGGTGGATTTATACCAATGGGTTCTAATTTCATTTATTTATTTGATGTTTGATTTTTGGGTTTTTTCTTCCCTGCACCATTTTGTGTGCTATCCACAACCCATTAATCACCATGTTTGGGATGATCCAATTATTGAAATTAGTAGTATCTAATAAAAGTATTAGGATAATAGGATTGGAATGGTCATGGGATATTCCAAGTATTTTTATATCTTGATCCAAACGTGCCCCTTCATCGCTAGAATGTTGATTTTTGTATCTTGCAAGATTTTGCCAAAATTTGTTATTTTATACTTTTATGCTCCTCACTCAGTTTTTGGATGTGAGATACACTTTGAAACATTTAGGGAGGTTGGTGTCCCATGTATATATGTCATACCATATAGGGATCCATGCTCTTGGCGATGAGGCCAATAGAGCGTGCTTGTGCATAACCCCCTTGCCTTGGATTTTTGGCACTTTTACACTTGCTTGGGGTTTTTCTTTGGGTTATTGATGTGTGTGTAGGTGAATGTATCCTTAAGCATATATGAGTTATTTCTAATTGATGGGATCTTGAGAGATCCATATTCTTAGCTTGCGATAGATTGAGTGCTTCTCATATTTTGATGGACGCTTGATTTTGAGCCTTTGGTGTCCTTTTGTTTATGGTTTTTCCTTTTTCCATGTATTGGAACATTCCATGCTATAGGTTGATCTCACATGTAATATTTGGATGTATGGTGTTTGAGACCACATCCAGGCATGTATTTGAGCTATTCTCCTATGCCAAGGTCCAAGTGACCTGTAGTCCTAGTGTCTGAGACCAATAGATTCTACTATGTTTTACGGCTTATGACTTTGAGAGTCTTTTATGGATTTTGAATTATTGCATTATTTGTGATTTTCCTTATGCTTGTGCCTCATTGTTGTAACGAGATGATTTTTTTTGGGTGTTTGGGTAGTGGAGTGGAGTGGCTCCTTACATGTATCCCAACCCATAAGTGATTGGTACAGGCCACATGAAGGAGATCTTAATAAAGTGAAAACATAATAATTGAACTTGGATAAAAATACATAAATAAGAGTAATGGACTACATGGCCACCCAAGGCTGTTGATCAAAGATAAGTCAGTGTCTGGCCACCTATGGGTGTTGATCTAAGACACAGTATTTGGCCACATATGGGTGTTGATCTTAGACACATTCCAAGTTAGGCCATCTACAGACGTTGATCAAAGACCCGATGCTACTTGGGCTAGTGTGAGACAAGTAATGACACCCCACCTTGAGTCCCTGCAATATAGGGTGCCAGCAAGAAGTTGAGTCCACTTTTTGGCCAAAAAGTGGAACTCTTTTTCCTCTTTTTTAAAATTCATCATGTTTGAGATGAATATTTGAAGCACTTAGAGATTGAATATCAAAACAATTCACTAATAGAAGTTGTAGTACTCAAAATATACTTTCCAAATAGGTAATTTATTGTAATACCTAGATTATTTTCAATAGGCATTACTAAAACCCACATTTTAAAAGTCATTGTTTCAGGACCATACTATGTCTGTGTATGACAAGCAAAATTTGACCTAAATGAAACTATTTTTCTCAATCCTTTTGGGAAATGGTATGTAACACAGTTAAGATTGATGGTAATTTTTGGTTGAATATAATTTTTTATTAATTTTTTACTAGGCATAATTGTTGTTTTTAAAATTTCTCATGTATGACAAGCATAGTTTGACCAAAACATATGTTTTTTTCAAAAAAAAAAAAATTAAAGTGTGCAGAATTATCTCTAGTTTGACGTCATATAATTTTTTTTGTGTGAAACTTTCAAATAAAAAAGTTATTAAAATAACAAAATAGCCTGTTATCTTTAGTTTGTGGACCTGTTTAAGTGGAAATTCAATGAAAAATAGAAATTTTGATCAAATTTTAAAAAAAATTACATATTTGGAATCTACACAGTCTAATTTATAATGGGTTTTTATTTTGTCAAAATATTCCTCTGAAAACATCTTCAGATATATGTCTAAAGTCCTTATTTTGTATGGACACTAGCAAAGGCTTCAAGTTGCGGGTCAAACCAGGTCCAAGGCTATGGTTCGGTTACCCAAGCCTCTTTCCAAACCAAAATCCAATAGTAAAAGCAAGCTTGAAATTCAAAATTTTAGAAATGGGATCACGTTTAGTAAATGTGACCCCGTTTAACTTTATTTAAATTCACAACATATAAATGAATCGATGGAAGGTTTTCTTTAAAAAATAATATTTTTTCAAAACGGGATCCTGTTTTGAAATGGGGTCCCATTTTGTTTTTCAAAAAGGCACTCCGTTTTGAAACGAGATCCCGTTTTATTTTTTGAAATGGGATCCCATTTTGAAACGAGGCCCCGTTTCTAAAATTTTAGGCTCGGAACCTTGAAGCTAAACGAGACCCCGTTCATTCTAAGAGAGAACTTGTTTTGTTGAGTGTGATTTTGTGATTTTGGCTAAGTATGAAATCTCCACCTCAAGTGGACTCATCTTCTTGCTCCAACCCTATAGCCTTGATATCTTTGAGTGTCATTACTTGTCTCACACTATTACATTGGAGCTATGACATATGTGCATTTGTATTCTATATTTGTGTATAACATCGGATCACGTGTGAGTGTTCTCAATCTATCTTTTATTTTTTATCTTGTTTTATACTTGGACTCTTTCTTTGTTTGTGAGTCATGCATTTTGAGTGGCATATGTGAGAGTCATTCCTTGCTTGCGTGAATGCGTTGTGTTTGTGGTCAGGTTACTATCTATGCTAGCATAGTTGGGGGGACCTATGGGTTCCATATGGTAGGGGGTATTGCAAATATATACCACTTCTAGGGACTCCAGTGTACAGAGATGGACATCTTCTAGCTACAGGAATTGGAGCCTGAGAGCTCACTCCACATTATTGCAGTGTTATATGCAGGCATGTTTACTTGATGTTCTTGTTTATAGCCTAGTTTTACATTATGCTTTTGATCATGTACTTTTTGATTTAATCATTTGATCATGTCCTCAATATTGTGTATCTGGTACTCCCTAGTGTGGAGCTATTTATTTCTCAGCCATCTGTTGGTGTTGGCTTAGTTTCCAACTTGTTATTTTAATGTTTGAGACCAATTTCATCAATCAACATTTGCACCTAATTTTTGGCATTTGTGAAAATCAACATCTCTATCTGGGGATTGGCATCTCCGCCCTCTCTAGAATGGGTCCTTTCATTCTATAAGTTCAACATTCACAAATTGGCATCTCCACGGATCACCGTCTGTGCTCCCCAATTGGTGTGTTCTCCTGATCACTCTCATCTCTTCCTAGTGATGTTTTAAGGATAGTTCTAGGAGATGGGTACCTTATGGGTATTTCTAGATTGGATTCCTGAGGGTCCCATTATTCATTGTGGACCTTATTGACTCTTGTTTATAGTTATTTGATTAATTATGGATTTTGTTCCTATTGAGAAAGGTAAATGAACCTATATGGCTAATCACAGTATGAATCTTTATTTGGACTTAACAGGAACATTAGTTTATGATAATGATATTGTTAGTGGTCTCCCTTATTTTTAGCCATGAATTCTTGTCAGCTTAGCCTCTTGTGGTTTATGTACAATGTCTGAATTCATGAAAGGCAATCTTAGAAACGTGTGTTCTCAATTTCGAGTATGTGATTAGTGGATTTGGAACCTTTGGAATTATTGTAAGACTTCCTCTTGTGTGTGAAGATGTGATGTTCATAATATTCTTTGAGTTGTGTTTCAGTTTTGAAATGCTTATGTGATGCACTTAGTACATGTTACATTAAAAAATATTGAGCACCTCACTTTTCTACTAAAAGGGAATAATATTGAGGTAACTAATTATGTTAAAGCATCTTCTTCAAATCAAAAAATTACTAAGGACAAAGATAAATTGAAAGGAAAGGTCTTATTTTCTAAAGCGATTATAGATTTTGGTGCTACACACCATACATGTTCTCAACTTGATGTGAAATCTTCAACTCTTGATTCTAGTCGTAATAATTTAGACGATTCATCAAATGATAGTAATATTTATGCAGATTTTTAGGAAGAGCCACACACTCTTCTTGGTAAGCAGTGTACATAAACATCAACATCATCATCATCCTTAGGGGGGCCTTATAGGCTTCTTCACTTATTATCTCTTTTCTGGAGAATAGTTTTTTCCCACTGGGTTTTCTATCTTTCTCCTTTTTATAAGAGATTTTATTGTACATGGGTACCTAAGAAGGCTAGTAGCCAGGACCCATTTTGTTTTGTCCCCCTAAATTATTCTTAAGGGGGTGTTAGTGTAATTATTTAATTTATTTACACTTAGTCTTATTAAGCCTAATTAGTCATCCATACATATTTGACACTTGTTTATGCAAGTTGTCATTATTTAGAAGTTCTCTAGAGATGTGTCAATTTTATTTCGACACATCATCCTAGTTTAGTGTGTTTTTTTCACCACCACTATTTTTTGAGGAGTCCATCCCCGATTTTGTGGTTTCACTTTCACTTTGGGCTCTCAATTTGTTATTGTTCTTTATTTTATATCTTAGATCTTGCAGATTTTTACAACCCTAACCCTAATTGAACTATAATCCTATCCTCTTTAAATCCTAATACAATTCATTCATAACCTAGAAATAAAATATTCCAACTATAAGCCTCATTGAACCCAAACCATGTTACCAAGCTAAATTTATACCTTATCCTTACCCTAACCATGTTTGAATTGGAATCATAATTTAGCCCTAACTCAAAGATTTATTTTATAATATAATTGAATACTATCAGTAATTGAATCATAGTCGTAATTGAACTTGACTCTAAATTAAACCTAACTCTAATCTAATTGAACCAGATATCTAATTCTAATTGAACTATAATTAAAACCCTAATTATAATTGAGCCTAAATCAAGATATATCACTCAAATGAATATGTTTAGTAATGTTTCCGTTGTTTAAGATAGCACATTCAACCCTAGAAATAACACATGCAAATATGTGTGCATTTTATATCTTAGTTGAATATTAGAAAATATATTTTTATTATAAAATAACAAAATGTCAACAATGCTAGTTAAAGCTATGTATAGATTTGTGGGGAAGAAAATAATGCATCTACCTAGAGGCTGGTTAAAACCTCAAGAGATGCACGACTTGCTTGCACCACCTCATGTTGCTAGCTAGGAGTTCTAGAGATATCAAACACAAGATGAAGAGTGATTGAGTGTTTATGTGAAGATGTCCAAATGCAGGTTAACTAATTATATGTAAAATACATGCCTAAAATAGATTAAAATATTATAATTATGAGAATCAAAAGGAATAACTATAATGAATAGGCCCTGAGCTCTACAAGCTCACTGTCTTGAAAAATGTGAGAGTCTAGGACTCCAATGTGAATGTTGGACACCAGCTTCCATGTTGGCATCTCGTATGGACAGGGTACAAAGACTATATAGAAAGCTAATTGAATATGCATGACCTAAGATAAATAACTAAGCTAGGTAACCATCTTGAGTGTTTATGTGTAGATGTCCAAATGTTGGTTAAATAATTATATATAAAATATATGCCTAAAGTATATAAAAACATTACAATTATGAGAATAAAAAGGACTAACTATAATGAATAGACCCTGATCTCGAGAAGCTCACTATCTTCAAAAATGTGAGAGTCTAGGACTACAACATGAATGTTGGACACCAGCCGCCACATTGGCATCTTGTATGGATAGGGTACAAAGACTATATAGAAAGCTAATAGAATATGCAGGACCTGAGATAAATAACTAAGCTAAGTAGTTATATCTCAAATATATGCCTAAAATAGATAAAAATATTCTAATTATGAGAATCAAAAGGAGTAACTATATTGAATAGACCCTGAGCTCTACAAGCTTAGTGTCTTGAAAAATGTGAGAGTCTAGGACTACAACGTGAATGTTAGACACTAGCCGCCATGTTGGCATCTCATATGGATAGTGTACAAAGACCATATAGAAAGATAATAGAATATGCAGGACCTAAGATAAATTACTAAGCTAAGTAAGCAGAATCCAAATGTAATTAAATTGCTATGCTAGATGATAGAAAAAGGGAAAAGGAGAGAGAGATAACATCAGATTCAAAGGTTGATGAAGTTGAAGCCACAAACTTGAATATCCATGAAACCTACTGATGCAGGAGCATCCTAGGGTAGTTGGAAATCATGTGTCACAAAAAAAATGTTTTGGTTTGATCTCTATTTTAGTAGGAAACTTGGTTGGAGACCTGAGGTGCTCGGTCACTTTGGTGGCAGTTCTCTATTGGAAGGTGTGTTGCTTCACCAACGGATTTGGTGACTGGACTCGTTGGTGCTCGGTGTTGTTATGTGTTTGGTTGTATTCTACTCGGGGTACATTTCTCAGTAGCTTATCGCTCGGTGTTGTCTGTTTGGAGGAGTTATCTTGGTGACTTCATTGACTAGTTTTTGTTGGCTTGGTATTGTCTTACTAAGTGGTTTGGGTCTCAGTGTTCTTGTTTACCGACTGGTTGTTGGAGTTCACCAATGTGTGTTTGTGGATTGGGGAAAGCACTGGAGATTGCATTCATGATTTGAGGGGGTCATTGGGATCATGTTGAGTTCTGAGGAGTGTGGATTTGATGCATTGGATCTTTTGTGGACCTAAATCTGAGTTGGTGTTTTCTTCTATGTATTTGGTAGTTAGTTGCAACTGACTATCTCATTTAATATTTGTTCTTCATGGATTGTAATGGTGGACTGGGTCATTTAATATTTGTAACCAATCCAACTTGTGGTTGTGTGTATAAAAGAGAGTCTAGGTTGATGTTTTATGGGGTAAGTTGATAAGGTGGAAAATTGGAAAAGGGAGTTGTGAGTAGATAGTAGTAAGTGGGTAAGATAGAAACTTGTAAGATTTCTTGGTGGCTTGCAAGCACAAATTAAGATCTAGTTTCTTCCACTTAGTTGTAGGGTAGATTGATAAGGTTGGATCCTGCGAGATCTTTTTGAATCTGTTAATGTAATTGGCCCTAACTGGGAAGGCCTTACAGCCTGACATGTTGCATGAAATGAGAAGTCTGAGATAATATAAAGCTAATATTAATATATCCTATATTGTGTTGTTTCTGATATTGTGTTCCTGTTGTTGGCTGCAAGTTTGGACAATCCTTTATTGGATCCTCTGATCTTGACTGTATCACTTGTACACAAGGAAACGAGAATTTTTTCAGGTTTGTTTGGAGAGCTGCCTGAGTTAGATCCCTTCTTTGGTGTTTCCACCTCCATAGAAGTCGAATAGCCATGATAAACTGGTGATAGATAATCGAGTAGATATGATAATTAAACAATAATATAAATAAATAAATAGTTAAGATTGATAATATGCTTGCAAGGACACAAAAAGGAGATGGAGAAGACTCTCCTATGAGAGAAATGATCCCAAGTGGATGAAGTAGAGCCAAATATAAGAATTTGAGTAGCTTGATGCTAGAGGCCTGCAACAAAATAGATATGGAAATCCTAGAGATTATGCGAAATGACCAAGATGAAGTTGTGTATGGGAGCCAAGAATTTGTAGATTGTAACCAAGAGATTATGAGAATGATCCAACAACCCCAAATGAGGGAAAAATTAAGGGTATATGATAGACTTAGATGGAATTCTGCACAAATGATCCATCATTTGGGGCATTACGAATGCCGGTTGGGAGTTTGTAATGCTCCAAAAACAACCTACATGTCTGTAGATTTGTAGACATGATTGTGTCTCACAAATATCTCTGTGGTGCGCACTTTTCTAGAGTCTTTAGGGCTGCGTGCTAGGGATGTCAAAAAGGGAAAATAGTTTTATAATTATAGGGATTGCGGGCCTCTTGAATCTTAGCCTAAAGTGACAAAATGGGAAAATGTCTTCTTACAGAGGGGTGTAAAATTTAGCCATTACACGATTCTAATTTGAAATTTATATGGACCTCTAAATAATACTTTTATAATGTCTAGGTTTTGTACATACTCAAAAAATATTGTGTATTATGAATCAATTAACTAATGCTATTCCTTCACTTACCCCTCTCAATGTCTTTTAAAACACAACATTAATTATCAAAATCCCTATAAATTAGCACCATCAACAAGTCGCATGCATAAAATATAATCTTGGAGAACTACAAATCTCACAAAATTAGTGTTAAAATCTTTTTACCTTGTTTTGATAATAAAGGAAAATATCAGTTTTCATTGCATGCCTTGTAACATATATCAATCAATAAAGTTTATAATTGTACTACCAAAATGTTCATTATTCATCCAAGTAATTATAATAAAAAAATCCAAAGTTGCAGCAATTTTAAAGCTTAAAATCATATGCTTTTTTGATATGGCTCTGCTTTTTCACCAACAGATGCGCCCGTAGGTTTTCCCGTTCACTGTAGAATCCCTGGATCTTCAGTTGCATTTCTTCTCTAAAATGAAGTATGCAAAGGACTTTGCATATTCTAATGGAATTCATTCATGCTCTCTGGTTTTTCCCCCAATTCATGGCATTACAGAGTGGAAAACAATCACAGGATCACACTGCTGCGTGAAAAATTTCCCAGCTAAACCCTTCAAAATTGACATGGAAAATCGCTTTGCAGTGCTGACCCCTTCTTCCCCTAGAGCTGTGTCTAGGGTTTGTCCTCGGGAGAAGCTTCTAAAGGCATAGTTTTTGCGATGCCCTAAACCAATTTTTTCTGTGGAGAAGGCCACAGTGGTAAAAAATGTTTATTCACCGCCTCATCAAAGAAATGCTTTTCTATCTACATCCAGGTTTCCATCAAGAAAGAATCAAAAAGAATCATGCAAGTTGGCCCCGTGCAAGCCGATTGCGTCCAATTAGTTGGATCTTAACTCTCTGCGTGATGGCTATGTTTCAAAACCAGGTAATATCTACTCCCCCCCCACAGGCACTCCAAAGATTCAGGTAAAATTAAAAATATAAGAACTAATTTTCATCCACTAAACAGTATTAGTCAGAAGGATTTTATCTCTAAACCTAATCAGAACAAAAGGATTATCATGAAAAATTATATGGTAGGAAATCTTCAAAATATGTGTGCAGAACATGGCTTGTTTTGTAGATGGAATGACACAGGAGCTAAGGTTGGTACAATTGCAGATTGGCTAACTGAAAAATTGAACAACAAGGTATGTATCACTATCCTCCAAGAGAAATTTTTATATGTAGATTGTTCTACCAGAAAACTTAAAGAAAAACTATTATTAGACAGATGTTCAAAATTTAGAAACATAGGTTTCTTTATCTAGGATTGGTCCCCAATGTTTAGTCTGAGTACCTTAGCTCTGATGGTAGAAAAGATTGTATTACTCAAAAACTAACCAATTGAACTATCTGATGATGATTCACTTCGTGAAATAGGCAATGGATTAGGAAAATTTATAGGTTTTATAAATACAGAGAATGGTCATGTGGAAAGATCTATCATTGTCAGTCTGAATCTTAATGATAACCTAGGTAAGCCGGTGGACCTAACATATAATTCTAGATCGATCACTATTTACCCTAAAATTGTAGATTATGATTTTGAAGAAGATCTAGGTACTCCTGCTCCTTTTTCAAAGATTAATATGATACAGAGGGAGAGTAAGGATAAGCGCTTTTTGTCCTCCTTTCTGTGTAGCAATACTAATATAAAATCTAATTATATAACTAATATCAAGTTAGATTTCCTCCCCTCTGGGGGTTTCAAGATTGTCAGTAAAATTGAGAAAATAGTTTCCTTTTCTAATCTAGATATCATAGACTTGTCCTTAAAATCAGATCAACCTAGTTCTAGAGAAAACAAATCTATAAACACCGAAGATATTCAAAATGTAGTTAATAGCTCAAAGCAAGGTTTTCTTAAAACTGATCTCTTCCCTTCGCCCCCTTTTTCTAGAGTGGTTCCTTCCATTGTGGAGTGTGATTTAAGTAAGGACTTAGAGAAAAGGAAGGAGGAAGACAAGATTATCCTGGAATATGTTTGTAAGGATTTAGTGAATGATCTCATGGAGAAATTTATAGATGAAATTTGTGATAAAGAAGAGCTTGATCGTTAGAGGAAACTTTTAATTTCAAAATGTTTGTCTTTTGACTCTCCTCTAACCTTGCAAGAATTATAGGAATTTTTAAATGAGGAGGATAGGACTGATGTTAAGGATAATGTTATCCTTGGTATCGACTCTTACTTACCGAGTAAAACCTTTTTTTGGACTGTGCTAAGAGTATTAAGAAACGTGGGAGGAAATATTCCCTTGAGCTTAGATTGTTAGATGGGGATGCGGCAGGACAAGTGAAATTAACTGAGATCTTCAATGCAGGGAAGGGGAAGTTCCTTCCCAAGGCATCATGAATGTTCTTACATGGAATGTTAGGGGTTTAAATGCCCCTAACAAACAATGGATCCTCTCCCGCTGTATGACTAACACTAAAGCTGACATTATTCTACTTTAGGAAACCAAATTAGATTACTTAGGTATTTAGAAATTAAATAAAAAACTGGGGGTAAAAGAAATATCGGGTGTTACGACTATTGGAGCCTCAGGTGGTCTAGGCATTATTTGGGATCCAAGATCTAGTACCCTTATAGAATTAGAAGATCATCCTAACTAGTGTTGTGGTTTGATTAAAATTCTTCGCTCTGACTTGTGTATTCGCATAATAAATGTATATAGCCCTATTCAAAATAGAGATAAAGTAGTAGTCTGGAAAGAAATAGAATAGAAAATGTTTGAATTTGGACAAGACAGTCATAATTGGAGGGGATTTCAACACAATCACTAAACTGACAAATAAGCGAGGAGGGTCTGGCCTTCTTTCCACTACTGCTAGGGATTTCAATAATTGGATAAATAGAAATGCTCTATTAGAAGTAGAAACATCAGAAGAACAATTTACTTGGAATAATAGAAGGAAGGACTTTAGTTTTATCACAGAAAAACAAGATCGGTTTTTTCTCAAAAATAATTTAAGTGAGCTCCCTTTCACTCTATCAGCTAAAATTTTACCTATCTCTGGTTCTGATCACTTCCCAGTTGAATTACAAATCATTAGGGACAAAAGTCCTGAAAACTGCCCCTTCAAATTTGAATAGATGTGGTTGAAATCGGAAGGCTTCTTGGAAATGGTGGAAACATGGTGGAAAGAAATAGATATTTCTAAATCTAAGCTGTTTTAGGTTGTTAATAAGCTAAAAATCGTTAAGATCAAACTGAAAGAATGGAACAAATCAAAATTTGGTAATATTTTTGAAACAAAAGTTAATATTGAAGATCAATTAAAGACCCTTAATAATTAGGTTCTAGAGACAGGAATGGATAATGTCCTATACGAAGAAGAGAAGATATTATTAAAAAATTATGAGGATGTGTTAGGAAAAGAAGAGGTTTACTGGAGACAGAAATCTAGAGAAACATGGTTAACTGAGGGGGATAAAAACACCAAATTCTTCCATAATAGCACAAAGCAAAGAAGATGTAATAATAGGATTACTACAATTAAGGATAAAAATAACAATGTAATTAAGGATCATAAGGGAATTTCTGAAGAGGCGGTTAATTACTTTGAAGAGATTTATCAACCGAAGGAAGCACTTAAAATAGAGAGTCAGATGAGTATCCTAGAAAATATCCCAAAAATTATCTCCAAAGACCAAAATAAGATGCTTTTAGCTAGAATCCTGAAAGAAGAAGTAGAACTTACCCTTAATAAGATGAATCCAGATAAATCCCCAGGCCCAGATGGCTTCCCCACATGCTTTTTCCAGAAATGCTAGAGTTTCATAGGTGATGAGGTAACAACGGCCTTGGATGGGATTAGGAATTTAGGGAATATCTTAAAAGAGGTTAATAATAATTTTATTGCTCTTATTCCAAAAAAAGCCAAGCCAGACAAATTCAATGATTTTAGACCAATTGCTCTTTGTAATATGTTATACAAATTTTTTTCTAAAATAATGTCTAGTAAACTTCAAAAACTTTTACCTTATATAATAAGTGAGGAACAATCAGGTTTTGTGCTGGGGAGATCAATCTATGATGGAATTATAATATCAACTGAGGCAATTCACTCTGTCAAAATTATAAGAAACTGAGCATGTTGATTAAGCTAGATATAAAAAAGGCCTATGATAAAGTGGATTGGTCTTTCCTTCTTAAATGCTTACGTGCCTTTGGTTTTGAGGAAAATTGGGTTAAACTAATCTTTACCTGTATTTCATCCCCTAAGCTCTCCATTCTTGTTAATGGCTCCCCTCAAGGTTTCTTTGGTATTTCTAGGGTCATTCACCAAGGAGATCTGATCTCCCCTTTTCTTTTCATTATTTTGGCTGAAGCTTTAGGGTGTGCTATAAACAAAGCTAAATTGAATGAGGTTATCTAGGGTATTCAGATCACCAGGAATGTCAGAAATACAACTCATCAAAAATTTGTTGATGCTACGATGCTTTATGGTATTAGCTCCATCCTTGAGGCCAAAGGTTTTAAAATTATTTTAGACTTATATGCATCAGCCTCTGGCCAGGAAATTAATAAGGATAAATCTAAGATCTTTTTCTTTAACACTAACTCCCTGAAGGAACAAGAGATTTCCAAGATTCTTGATTTCAAGGTATGTACTCTTCCCTGTAAATATTTAGGCTTCTACTTAGATTTAGGGTCTAAATCTCCAGTTTCCTAGAGTTACACTATAGAGAAAATCAAAACTCGAGTCTCATCCTAGAAAGAAAAGTGGTTATCCTCGGCTGGAAAAACAATTTTGATCCAGTCTGTCCTATCAGCAATCCCTCTTTACCAATTACCATGCCTTGATATTCCTACCAATCAAAGAAATGAACTTAATAAGGTACTACGTACTTTCTTTTGGCAAGGGATTGATGTTAAAAATAAATTTTCCCTTTTAGCCTGGGAAAAGGTTTGTAGGCCAAAAACAAAGGGGGAGCAGGTATAAGAGACCTTAAACTCCAGAGTAAGGCTTTTGGGGCAAAATTAGTATGGAGAATGTTTAGTAATCCCAGCCTTAAATGGGCTCAAATCTTGTCTCGTAAGTATTTGAATAACCCTGATCCAATTAATATCTTTCATGAATCAAACCCTCCCAAAGGATCCTGAATTTAGAAATTTATGCTGAGCTGTAGGGATATTATTCAAGATAAACTTACATGGCAGCTTGGTCAAGGAAATGTGGCCCTATTTTGGTTTGACTCTTGGGCTGGTTTTCCTGCCATTGATCAATTAGGACAATGGACGGAAGTGAAAGGCACCCTTGAAACTAACTGGGGATCTAAGGTTAAAGATTATATTGTATGGGATTCTGAGTCCACATTGGGTTGGAAATGGAAAGACATAGGTGTTATGTCTATCCCAAATGAAGATGCAGATAGGCTGTCTATGATCTTGGAAGCTAGGAAACCTAGGCTTCTATCAAATTAGGATAAATTGATTTGGGATGGTAACAAGTCAGGGGTTTATAAAATTAAAGATGGATATAACTATCTAAGATCTAAACTCAACAAATCTAAAATGAACTTACCTTACGACTTATTTTGTGGTAAATCTACCCTTCCCAAAGTCGATTTCTTTACTTGGCTGGTGTGGCATAGAAGAATTCTAACAGAAGACAAGTTACAGAGAATGGGATTTTATGGCCCAAGTAGATGTGTTCTATGCGAAAAATAGGAGGAAAGTATCAACCATCTTCTTCTGAATTGTCCCTTTTCTAAACTCATATGGGACTGGCTGTGTAACAAACATAACTGGATATCTACGTTTCCTCTTTCTATTTATGAGTTCCTTCTATCTTGGCCCCAATTAAACAAAGATAGTATTTATGGTTTATTGTGGTCTGTGGCCCCGCCTATTGTATTATGGGAGATTTGGAAGGAGAGGAATAGACGAATCTTTCAGGATACCAAAATGAATACCTTTAGCCTTATCAATAAAATTGAAAGCTCTATTATTGAGTTTGTTAACAATAAAACCCTGTGTAATAATAAAAATCAGAGATCGATGACATTTTGGGATGACAAAACAAGAAATAAATGGATAGGTTTAAAAGTCCCACCATTTATGGGGCCAGGACCAGTTCTAGCTTCTATCAAAAGAAAATCTTGTAAATGGTCTCCACCTTCTGAGGGTTGGTTTAAACTAAATTTTGATGGAGCTTCAAGAGCTAATCCTGGACCTGCTGGGATTGGATGCTCTATTTGTAACTCAGAGGGTATTGAAATAGCTAGGAGTAGTAAATTAATAGGAAGGGAGATTAACAATTGGGCGTAACTTGAGGCTCTAATTGAAGGCCTATCCCTTAGTAAGAATCTAAAGATCAAGAATTTAGCAATCGAAGGTGATTCTACTATAATAATAAATGCACTAAGGAAGGGCTCTCTAACTAATTGGAGACTAGACTCCCTCCTCTCCAAGGCTCTTCTCCTAAGTAAATCCTTTGATAATATTACAATAAATCATATTTATAGGGAGGGCAATGGACGAGTAGATGAACTTGCCAACCTAGCTATTGACAACTTTATAGCTAGAAGGCATTTAGTCTCAACTGTAAGTCTTGACTGAGTTTCCTTTCTCCTCTGTGTATAATAATGAAGACTGAATTAGGTACTCATAGAAATGTAATATGTGAATAGAAGTACATTAATCTATATAGAGTTTATAAATATAGGAACTAATATTATATTATCAACTTATTAAGGACTAGCTTTATTCTAAGATATAGCAGTTTTCTTATCTAGATCGACTCCTCCCTGGCCATAAGAAGTATTACAGGAAGTTATAGACTAATATATATAAATATGTATATATGCATCTATATTGAACATGTATATAAATTTACATGTATATTTATAAAAGAACAAAAATATATATGTAAATTTGTAGATGTTTTCTGTATATGTTTATATACATATTTATATTGGGCTATAGTCTCCCATTGTGATTCATACGATTGTATTTTTGATTATACCTTTTGACTATAAATTTTCTAATAGGGATCTTAAGTTTCTTAACGGTATATCCTCTCTTGGTATTTAAGAGAACCTTTTGTTTACTGTCTCTCTTTTTCCTCTATTAGGCTTGCTTTGGTTAGACTAATGAACTCTCTTTTCAATTGAGACATGATTTTTTCTCTCTTAGTTCTTCCCGTATTATATACTTTTATAAGAGGAAATTTACAAATGGATGATTTAGGTAATTGGAATATCTCTTATATCTCGAAGAATCTATATGGAAATTAAGTATATAATTATAGTCCTAGAATCATCACAAGGTAAAACTAACATCTCTAAACTACGTGGCAGTCTAGAATCATTTCTTATACTGAGAAGGTGGTCTAGTCTTAATGAGTACTAATATATCTTTATCAATCTCATGTGAAAGATTTTCTTTCATTACCTTCTATCTTGGAACTCAAAATCTTTATATTTTTTTGAATTATTATTGCACCACTCTCATTTCCAACACTTCCTCATGATTTCTTGAATCAGCAAAGTACGTGTGACGCCCACCATGTAATAATGATAAAATGTTTCACACTTGGCAATGCCAACTTGAAGGTACGAATGTAATAAGTGGACTATTGAAGTGTAGAAATAATTATTAAATAGAGGAAAACAATAAAGAGGTTAACTTAAGATTTAAGTTTCGGCATTTTAGGTATTTAGGGAATAAGAATAGAATTATGATTTAAAAGAAAGTTTAACAGAAGGATTGCTCAGTGGTGAGGAAGTATGGAATCAAATCTTGCAACTTTTACGCTCTGTGATAACCGTACGATGTCGTTTTGTGGTTCCATCAAACTAGAGCGATGGAACAAAATCCTGAATCCAATGCCTGAAGCAGTGAGAAGAGCTTTGGAGAAAGGATTGGGTGACACCCATTTTGATTACTCATTCACATTTCGCTCAAATGGGGATATTGTGGGTCTTTTCATCGTGCTAGCTACCTATGCCAGATGGAAGACGAAGGAAGTAATAAAGGTAGCACTTTCCGCTTTCTTGAAGAACATTCTGGGTGGTCTGGATAAAATGGTGCATTGCATGGATAATCAGCTTACTGTGCTCTTTCCGGAGGTAACGATGAAAACTAAAATTGCAAAAATGAAAGATATTCCCAAATGCAATCGTGTTCCAATGATTACTTTTAAGGATGAAAAGAGTTTTGATAAACACTAGCCTGAAATGCAGAGAAACATTGATTTCCTATTTAAACAGTTTCTGGAGATTGAGATGGATAAAGATGAGATTCTCAAATACTGGATAGATGAGGGTTTTGAGATTCTGAATATGCTGGAAAATATGGAAAAGGATAACTTTCGTATTCTTTCCCCATCTGTTATAAGGTGCTCTAAAGCAAAGATGGAAATGGAAGATGAAGAGGTCGCCATCATCATTATCAAGAAAAATGCAGAGGAATGGAGCAGCGAGCCTATTATAAAAAATTAAAGATCTCTTTAGTAGTAAGGCTTAAGTGAATAGTAAGTTTAATTTAGAATAGTATAATATTTTTTGCTCTTAGAAGGTTACAGAAGTATAAAGATAGTTGACAATTTTTGTGATGCCTATGGTCGTAGATTAAATAGATATTGAAAAACTATGTTTCAGAAGTAATGCAAATTCCAGGTAGTTAATGTAAGTATATTGGAAAACAATACTAATCTTGAAATATATATATGCTTATATAGAAGGATGGCCTTCTCCATGTTGTGAAGCATTATAATATTTTCATTAGGGTTAACTTTCAGATTCTATATTATGGTTGAATGTTATGTTTTTAGTTAACACTCTGCAAACACTTTTGTAGGATGAGCTTTAACTAAGGAATTAACATAGAAATGGGGAAAGGAGAATAGGAATTCTAAAATAAATGTGAAATTTCCTTCGAAGCAACCCTTTTCAGGGAGATATTTGTATATCCAGGTCTCTTTGGTAGTATTGTCTCTTATTATCCTTTAACCCCTAATAATAGATCACAGTTTTATTAATTTTCTGTACAGAAAGACATAGACGGTTTACATATATATATATA
>MU223887.1:2905914-2932276 GCA_018584345.1 Thuja plicata
GCCTATGTAAACATGGATTTGTACAAGTCCTAATGTAAAATTTGTAATAAGGCAAGTCATTTATCTGTAAATGAGGGAATGCCCTCATTATTATAGTCAATGTATTTTGTATTATGGACTTTGGTCCTAGGCAAGACTGGAGGTTTTCTTCTCCATTCTTTCCTACCAGTGCCCGCAAGAATGGAGAAACTTTTGTGTAAAATTTTAAAAAATTAATAAAATTATTTGGCTTCAGCCTTTTACCGATCAAAAAAAATTTAAAAAAAAAATTATAATAAAAAAATATCCAAAATGAATTAATTTGTACAACTGTAATGCTGAAATTTTCATTATTCATCAAAATTATTTTTTCAACAATACTATCTCATCTTAAAATATCAACATATGTAGTTTTAAATTAATTAACCCAAACTGTTATCGTATCTTGGATAAAAGGAATGCCTAAACTATCAATGAATACCTAATTTGAATCAAAGATTACAAATTACATAAATTTTGCATTTTTTTTTGAATTAGGTATATATAGTATACCCATTTAATCATGTCATATCTGTAAACTTGGAAATCAAGGTTTCCAACCTAAAAAATATAGCACTTGGTCCCCCAACCTATTTATATAAAATTAGGGCATTAGAAAAAGAAAAAGAAAAAAAAATTAGATTAATATCCACATATAAACATCATTGGTGATTAAAATTGATAAACTAAAATCTCATGGAATACAATGATTGAAATATTTGCAGAAAATGGATTTGTTGAAATTTGCAACTTTGTAAACAAGTGTCACTTACGAACCACAAATATCATGAAAAATCATATTATATTATTAGACATGATTGATATGATAATTTAGGAACACTACATCATATCCAAAGGACACTAAAGACACTCTCTAGACCATTCTAACAAAACTTCTCTACTCATCACACTCAACAACAACAACAACAACAACAACAACAACAATTTTTCTGAACAACCTTGTATACATCTGAACCTAACACAACCAAAGCACAAAAATGTGTGATGTTGAAACTTCATCCATCTAAAAGTTTGACATCAATGAAAACCAACATGTCATATCTAGAACATTTAATTACTTCTCGATGATGTTTAATTTGTAAAAAAAAAAATTGAGACAAGTTGTCTTACTTGGAAAGAACACTATTTTTAAGTTCTCTGAACTCCAAGTTGGGGAAAAATGAATGTTTGACGTGAAAGTCATTTAATAAATGTCTATCTACTGATGATTTTATCTCTTCTTGAGGGATCCCCCCTACCACTAGGTTGTCTAAATTGGGGTATATTGGGCATTTGATATTGTTTGCATTTGATATTTATTATGGATATCTTATCAACTCTCAAGAGGATCTTCTCCTTGGGTATTCAACTCCTTTTCTTATCATCCAATAATGTGACACATCATTCAAAAATGAGGAGAGCTATTCCTTGAGCTCAACTATTCTGAAAATATCTCTTAATTAAATTTGGTTTATCAAATTTGTTTTTGTCATTTAATGTGGCATCATATGATAATTCTAATCTATTGCATTAGTTTACCACCTTGGCTAATGTTTCACCAAGTTCTATTTGGCCTAAAAGGTCTTTTTTGGCATTTTCTCATGTTATGTTTGGAACATTCTTGAGAAGGGGAACATTAAAAATAGAATAAAAAGTAAGAATTCATATTTTCCATTGGGAACATAGAGACTCACCATAATATAATATTCATAAATTGTACATGGTATTCTAACTATATTTCCCAAAGATTCAAGTGCCATTAACTATGATTTGTGGGAAAAAAATGAGTCATTTGGCTCTTCATTCTAAACTAGCTTCTCAATTCCTAACTTTTTTCATGAAATTGTTGCAAGAATTCTTTATGGTAAACTTAGCTATGACATACATTCAAAGGAATATTTTTCTATTTGTAGTCTAGTGAATGTGTTAACCTTGTATAATTTTGAAGCTGGTTCATGTTCTGTTGGGGTATTCTTTGATTTAATATTGAGTTTTTATGTGCAATCAGGTTTGGATTAACTTTTGTGACCATCATGATGATGCCATTATAGGGTTCGATAAATTTTGAAGCACATATGCATTGCCCCTATGCAAGTTGATTTAGATCACTTCCATGGAATATATCGACTTGCTACATTCAAAAAAAAAGTTTTTGAATCATCCCTCCCTTGTACTTCCTCTTCTCTAGTCCATCCTTGAAATGATCGCAATAAATTAGTGGTTTCAACCACATATGTGAGTTTATGAATTATAGGTTTCACCCCTTCTTAACAATGCTCCAGTCTTTGGTTTTGAGCTCTAGTTCAAAGCTTACAGTCAGGGGACTTATTGAATGTTCTCTAAGAAATTGACTTCTTTGGGATCTCATTCTATTGTTTAATCTTGAACTACTTTAGCTCTATACACCCTCTCATCTTATAACTTGGCTTTGTCTTTTATATTTTTAATGTGGTTTCTCATGGATTACTGGCTTTGGCATCTCTTCTATTTTTTTGTTAAAAAAGGCGGTAGGGTGGCTTCCAAAAAATAATTATATTTTACTAAATTTGCATTCATATAACTCTTTGTAATTTGTTTTTTATTAATATATATTATTGAGTGTTTTTTTCCAATTTTGCCAAAAACAATTAAATAGGAATAGTTCTAGTGATTATTAATAGTTTTCTTTTGACCCATTGCATTAAATAATTTATCACATAATCATATGTCATTCAAAATAGGCTGAGGTAACCTTACCCACCAAATTCAAATTCCATGTAGAAAATGGTCACTGTGATGTGTAAGGATTAAAAAATAAATATATAATCAAAATGAAGAAAATATGTGCACCAATGTGAACATAATGAAAATTTTAAAATAACTTAAAAACTGGTAACCATATAGATATGTCAATGCACTTAATTAAAGAAAGTGAGTTTGAGGTAGTTTGCAATCATGTTGTGGTCCTCCATACATAAAAATAGTAGGTTAATTTAGAAAAAAAAAATTAGAGAATAAAAAAGGATCTACACATATCTAAAGTCAAGAAATACTAACAAAAAAGTATTTAATACAATGAAATAATATAAACTCTTCAACATAAGAAAATGATGTATCCAAATATTAATTTAAATATTTAAAATTTAATGAAGAAAAGATTAAAAAAACCTCAATCATTAGAAGATTGTCCTAGAGCTTAGACTTAAGATAGAAGAAATGGGGTGACCACTTCAAAGCTTACTAATATGGTCTACACCAAAATTGGGTCTTTCAACCACAATGGAAGGTCAAGAGAGGAAATAAATTTGGAGTATATTGTGTTCCCTTATTATAGAGAATCAAGAGGTCCGCAGATAATAAATAAAACAATCTTAAAATAATAAGGAAAATTGTATCTGTTACTATTCCTATGTTTGTGGAGATAAGAATACGAGATTAAGGTTGATATCTAGAAAAATCTTATACAAGAACTTTAAAATAATTCAATAAAAGGGTTACAAATAGGATATTTTATAAGCTCTCCAAGGTTCTGGAAAATATGGAAAACAAATCCTTAAACGTGATCCAAAACATTTTCTTTACCTTGACAAATATAAGCATTCTTCAAAACATATATTACTTATATGAAATAGAAAAGATGTGAATAAATAAGCATGTGGTGTAGGGCACCCTGATGAAGACATAAAGAGGGTCACATGGATTGGTCATTAAGAATGAATGATCCAAAGATCAATATATATATATAAATGTAATATGGCTTGAAGCCAATTTGATGTAATAATCTGAAATGTGTAATGACATGACAATGATGAATTGATGTAATAGGAAGTTGGATGCCTAGATTGGCATAGTAAGACTAGAGGGCTAAGAGTAGGTCTTAGAATGAACTTTGTGGACTTAATAGCGTATTAAGGTCCTACAAGGACATATTTTGAAGTCATAGAGTCTAGGGAGTTAATTAAATAAGTTTTATAATTTAAATATTTGAATAGCAATGGTCAAGTCTACTTTGGAAGGAAATTGTAAAAATAGGGATTAGTTGCATTGTTAGAGGATCCGACCACTTTGGACCAGTTAAGGGATTTATTTTGAGTCTATGTAAGCCTTGAGAGGCCTGAGAGCATGAGATTGTATGGTTCAAATTTCATTTGTACGGACTATACTTGCTTGAAGCAATTAAAATTTGAATTCTTGCAATGTTGGAGTCTTACATGATGTGGTAGTGATCCATAACCTTTGGTATGGTTTCATAATGGTTTATAAAGTATTTTAGATCAAGTTTCAGACCTTTCTTAACTCTGCTTTACCATTTTGAGTGATTGTCCTGTAGAAACCTCCATTTGTGTTTTGATTTCAACTATGGATTTGTAAGATCCATCCCCTTTTTGTACATACTGTTGCTTGGGGATGGATCCACTTTTTTATTATATCATTCTAGCCTGGATAATTCAAGAGTGAAGGTTACTTGCAGAGTTCAAGAGAGGATGGTTGAGATTGGACAGTGTTGAAGGCTTAAGAGCATGGTGCATGGTTATTGTAGTAGATGATCTAACCACTCTAGGGGTTATTTTTTGATAGAATCCACTTTCATAGTGTCAGGGGATGGTGAATCATCCATGAATTTATTGGTATGATGATGGGAAGAAAGAAATTGGTTGAGCTCTATATTTTAGGGGGTTTGAAGAGAAAATTAGTGCTTTTGCATTTAGAGAGGTCATAACACCAAATCGGTTGTGGAATCCTTGATTTGGGGTGATTTGAGGGCTCTGTTGAAAGTATCAAGGTTTGGTGTTGAGAAACAAGTATAGTTGCTTTGTAAAAGTAGTCAAATTAGCTCTCCTAATTCACTGACAGTGGTAAATTTGAGTAGGTTGGTCCAAAACACCAGTGTTTGGATTTGGGATATGTTGTCAAGATGGGAAAAGGGTATTTGAATATGCAGGGTGTTTTCAAAGTTGATTGGAACTATTTTGAGAAAATGTTAAAAAACCCTCGTTGTTGTACTAGTAGGACTATGCAAGACTCGACAGTTTCGTAAAAGAAGACAAAATGTCTACAAGATAGTATTTGTGACATATTGAAGGTCAAATGGGAGTGTAGGCATCCTTAGAGGGTTTAGGATCACCATTGGGAGTAAAGTTCATGATTGTGCATGGAAGAAGTTCATTGTATGAAGGATGTATAACATGAATTTGGAGCATGATTGAGTGGTTTTAGTATGAAGAGGTGAATGGAACTCAAGTTTTGGAGTCTACTAGAGTCCAATAGGGTTGGAAGCTGACCTCTTATAGGTCTATGGAGTGGGATGGGTCCTAGAGTGATCTATGATTGAAGATTAAAGGATTTGATGTCAAGAAAATAAGGAAAAAGTTATTGTTCTTTCAATAATTGTTACTTCCCACTAGCCTTTGCAGCAAGTGGTATTAGAGCTTAGAAGATTCTTTAGGAGAGAAGATTTGGAGGAGACAATCTGAGATTTTAAAAACCTACAATCCTTTGTTGAACGCTTAGAGTTGAAGTATCCTTTGAGAGAATTCCAAGGTGGCGATTCAAAGTTGAATGGATCTTAGATTGTAGAGGAGGACAGAGATTGATGATTGTAGGATAGAAAGGTTCAATCCATTATGAATGAAGATTCGGGTAGAAGAGAGACGCATTGGTATTCAAAATTTAGATTCAATACAAATGTATGGGTAAGGTTTACAAAATGGTCATTTCTAGTGGTTCATTTTTCAATTTTGTTTCAGTTGAGATGGTTGAAAAGTTGAGTTTACAACAAATAGCACATAGCAGACCTTACAAGGTACAAGGGTTACATGTTGGAAACCAAGTTGAAGTAACAAAGCAAGCATATGTTAAGTTTAGTAGTGGACCATATAAGGATGTTCTCTTGTGTCATATTATTACATTAGTATGATTCCATTTGATCCTTGGGAGGGCATGGCAAGTGTAGAAACGTACTCTATATGATGGAGAAATGAACAACTATATCTTCATGAATGGTGGAAAGAAAATGGTATTGAAATATTTGAAGGAAGATGAAGCTTCATGGAAGATGCCAAAAATTTTCTTGTTTGTGAAGATTGGGTTCCTAATACCAAGGGAACAAGAAGAGAATAATGTGAAAGGCAAGGTAGAAGTCAATGCTTTGGAGAAGCACGCCTATGATGGGGTAGTGAGAAACATGGATTAGATCAAGATCCTAGTGGACAGAATAGATGGTGGGAAGGGTTCATGTGAAGAACTAGAAGAAAAATAAGATATGCATGTGAAGATAAACAAAGAGGAGACAAATTATGAGGATACTCATGAAGATCACAGGACTAAGAAGAAGATGATCAAGAGTGGGCCTAAAGAGGAAAGGGCTCATGAAGTGGTGATGATAAAAGTTGAGGGACAAGTTGCAGAAGTTTTTGATGGTGCTGATGAGTGCATGGATGAAGGAATCCAAGTTGGGACAGTTAAATTTCCATTAAAGGTTACTTTTGAGAAGAAGGAAGATAGGGCTATGAAAGAAGTCATTGATGAAGTGTTTTCATACCAAAGAGGATGGTATTGGGATGATGAGTTGAAAGAGGTCTCAAAGATGAAAGGGGCCTTGGAGAGTAAAAAATCAAAGCTCTTGAAGATGGAGTTGAAAGAGGAAGCCAAAAGTTGGCATAAGAAGATGAAGAAGACAGTTGTGTGGCCTGTCAAAAGGCTTATTGTAGAGAAGAAACTACTGCATAGAAAACTCACTAAGAGGGTTCAAGGATTTGGTTGTGGGAAACCAATACAAGCTACTGAAGACAACAAGGAGACAAGTAGTCAACATCTTGAAGAAAAGATAGATTTGTGGGATGAATTAGATGCCATAGTTGAGGAATGGGAAAAAAAAGGGTGGTGTAGTGTAAGAACGCCTAGGACATGGGAATAATGGTGTAGGAGAATATGGGCATGTAGATACCTTAGTGACTAAATTGTCTACAAGTGTGGGGATCTCACAAGGAGTGTGTGAGTAGGAAGATTGGAAAGGAGTGGTGTACCAAACATTGGTTTTGGTGAATGAAAAAGATGGGATAATTTTTATTTCTAACACTTTTGTCACAGGTTTGTAGGGATATTATATTTTTGACCATATGAATGATCATGTTGGAGATATATATGGGACCATAGACATGAAGGATGACAGATTTAGAGCTTGACATGTGGTGTTTGATTGCAGGTTCATGAAGCAATGGACAGAGGATGCATTTCTGTTGTAGATCCTCAACATGCAGTGACTAAAGACTGGAGGAAAAGAAAGAAACTCACCAATACAAAGGACTTGGATTGATTTGATCCTTAGGAGTATGGTGCAGGGCACCATGATGAAGACATAAAGAGGGTCACATGGATGGCTCATAAAGAATGAATGATCCAAAGATCAATATATAAATTAATGTAATATGGCTTGAATCCAATTTGATGTAATAAGCATAAATGTATAAAGGAAGGACAATGGTGAATTGATGTAATAGTAAGTTGGATGCCTAGATTGGCATAGTAAGCCTAGAGGGCTAAGAATAGGTCTTAGAATGAACTTTGTGGTCTTAATATTGTAATAAGGTCCTACAAGGACATATTTCAATGTCATAGAGTCTAGGGAGTTAATTGAATAAGTTTTAGAATTTAAATATTTGAATAGCAAAGATCAAGTCTACTTTGGAGGGAAATTGTAAAAATAGGAATTAGTTGCATTGATAGAGGATCCAACCACTTTGAATCGGTAAAGGGAGTTATTTTGAGTCTATGTAAGCCTTGAGAGGCATGAGATCACGAGATGGTAAGGTTCATATTTCATTTGCATGGACTATACTTGCCTGAAGCAATAAAAAGTTGAATTATTGCAATTTTTGAGTCTTACTTGATGCAGTAGTGATTCATAACCTTTGGTATGGTTGTATAATGGTTTCTAAAGTGTTTTATATCAAGTTTTAGACCTTTCTTAACTCTGCTTTACCATTTTGAGTGACTGTCTTGTAGAAACCTTCATTTGTGTTTTGATTTCAACTATGGATTTGTAAGATCCATCCCCTTTTTGTACATATTGATGCGTGGGAATGGATCCACTTTTGTATGATATCATTCTAACCTAAATAATGCAGGACTGAAGGCTATGTGCAGAGTTCAAGAGAGGATGATTGAGATTGCATAGTGTTGAAGGGTTAAGAGCATGGTGCATGGTTATTACAGTAGAATATCTAGCCACTATAGGGGGTTATTTTGTAATTGAATCTACTTTGGTATAGTCAAGGGATGGTTAATCATCCATCAATTAATTGGTATGATGATGGGAGGCGAGACATTGGTCGTGCCCTAGATTTTATGGATTTTGAAGAGAAAATTTGGGATTTTGCATTTAGAGAGGCCATAGAACCAAATTGGTGTTGAAATCCTTGAATTGGGATCACTTGAGGACTCTGTTGAAAGTCTCAAGGTCTAGTGATTAGAAACAAGTATAGTTTCTTTGTAAAAGTAGTCGAATTAGCCCTCCTATTTCAATGACAGTGGTAAATTTGAGTAGGCTAGTCCAAAACAAAAGGGTTTGGTTTTGGGATATGTTGTCAAGATGGGAAAAGGGTATTTGAATATTCAAGTTGATTTCAAATTTGTTTGGAACTATTTTGAGAAAATATTTAAAACCCTCGTTGGTGTACTTGTAGGACTTTGCAAGACTGGATAGTTTGGTGAAAGAAGAGAAAATGTCTACAAGATGGTGTTTCTAACTTAGATTTAAGGTGAAATGGGAGTGTAGGGATCCTTAAAGGGTTTAGGATCACCATTGGGAGTAAATTTCATGATTGTGTGGAAGAAGTCCATTGGATGAAAGATGCATAACATGAAGTTGGAGCATGATTGTGTGGTTTGAGTATGAAGAGGTGGATGGAACTCAAAGTGTGAAGTCTAGTAGAGTTTAGTAGGGTTGGAAGTTGACCGATGATAGGTCTATGGAGTGGGATGGGTCCTGGAGTGATCTATGATTGAAGATTGAAGGAGTTGTTGTCAAGCAAAGAAGGAAAGAGTTACTATTCTTTCGAGAATTGTTACTTCCCACTAGCCTCTACACCAAAATGTAATAACTAAAAGTAAACAAACAATAATGTCACCTTATCATGACACTCATGAAGAGAAAATATCTTAATATGGGTGAAGAGAAGCTTAGAGAAATATTTCTATTGCAATATATTCAATAAATCTTTTTGTCGAAGACTTCTTACGAGGAATCCTACAAATTAAATATCTTGTTTAATAACCAACTCAAAATAATTATTTGAGAAAATATCACTGGAAGAATACAAAATTACTCTTCTTTCATGATATTATTTAACATATCATGGAAGATGATAATTGTGGCATATTTACATGTGTCTCTTATATTTTTTAACCCAAAAGGTATGACTAGATAACAAAAAGTACCCGAGGGTCTGATGAACATTATCTTGTGTTGGTGTTAAATTTGATTAAATCTAAAGAATATGTCTAAGGGAGACTATCTCATTAATTTTTTTTATATTTCATGGAATATATATTATTAGCTAGCCTTTGTCAAAATCAAGAAATATCAAGCATCACCACTAGTCCTCATGGATGGATCCTATTCCTAGCAATATACTATTACTATATTTTGGGCTTCATTAGTTATACTAGGGACACTTGTAGAAAAAATATTATGACATGGGTCATGAAAGGGCCATCCATCATATCAATTACACTCTAGTAGGATATGAGCTTAACAACTTCCCCATGGAGTGTGCATGTGTAGTTGTGGTTTTTATCTCTTATAATCTATTACAATATATGTTGAATCATTGAACAAATCTCACCTCCAAGATCAACCTACTCAAATATTCCTTATCCTAGGGTTCCGTCATAAGACATAAACTAAGTGGGTTACACATCTTAGCGAATTCAATATAGATTATATAGATAAGAGGACTATGAAGGTTTAAGTTATTGTAGACCAATTGATATAGAAGCACCATTGATAGATAATCATTTTCTAGTTGTGTCTTTCTTGATGAATCTATATTAACAATCAATGACAATATATCTCTGAAACTTTTCTTTGATGGCATATACACAAGTCATGGATCATGTGCAAGCATCCTATATCTCATGTTTCAAGGGGTTTCCATACCAAAATATTTTAGATTGGTTTTCCCTTACACCAACTATGTGGTAGAATATGATGCTGTGATCACAAGAATCTAAATGAATATATGGTAGAACATCAAATAGTTATAGCTTTATGGAGATTTTCAACTTATGATCAAATAAGTAAATAATGAGTATCAAATTAAAGACAATGAGCTCATCTCCTACAAATGGATAGTAGATAGCTTCAAGCATTACGTTTCACACATCTAATTTAAAACTAGGTTCTCTGTAACTAAAAAATAATGTATTGGATGTCATAGCCATCATTGGATCATTACAAGACATTCTAAATCATAGTCAACAACATAAATTGTATTTTAAATAACTCCTTATATCTGTATATAATATCCTCAATGTAAAGCTTATCTACAAGATTGTTGGTCTTGAATTTCCTCGTGTCATGATACATATAACCATCTACACAATCAAATCCCTTGACACCATGATATCTACAAAATGAAATATTCTACCTTATTTATCTCATAACTAATATTGACCCTTTATCCAATGCATGTCTTATTTCACCCTCCTTAAACCTGTACTCTATCAACAAGACTATGATTGTTCTATATTGAGATATTTAGACACAAAAGATAAAAGGTAATACTGAAATTCAATAGTTCCAAAACAATACTTGTGACGCTTACACTAATGGGATGGTACTAGTGAAGAAACTCTTAAAAATAATTTTATTATTGATCCACCATGCAAATGATGAAGTCGTACCGAACTTGTCAATTAAATAAGAACTACAACCCTTTACAACTCCTCGGCCTTTCTCACAATGGAGATCTTGTCGACAAGATTCATCCTCCCACATCCAATGGTCATAATTTGTGTTCGAATCCCTTAAGTAACGGAATCTTCACGGAGCGTGATGGCTCTACGCTGCACGTCGTGCGGCGGCGATATTATCTGCATTATCACACGTGTCCTTCAGATCAAAGTCAAACAACCAGGCCTTCTCTATAAGACAAAATAATTCCTCTCAACAAATCATCGAAGGCAATTTCTGCATCTCTCTCTATTGCAGTTGTTGTCATTGATCATAATAGGGAAAAACAAGTTTTTTCAAGTATCAGAAAAAAAATGGAGTTTCTGAAGGCAGGTGTGACGATGATTTTGCTGTTGTCCGCAATGGCTGCTCTGGTGTCAGCGGGAAACAGTCGTGAGAGTCGATTTCTGTTAACTTCCGCCAATTCGAAAGCTCTGGACTGCTCTTACAATCCGTCTGTTTGTCTGACGAAGAGCCTGAATCCTGCGGGTCCTAATTGTTGTGGGAAGAAATGTGTCGACGTAATGAGCGACGTGAATAACTGCGGAAGATGCAAGAACAAATGCAAGTACCGTTCCGTTTGCTGTAACGGCAAATGCACAGACATGAGCAGCGATCCGTTGAACTGCGGAAAGTGCGGCGCCGCCTGCAAGAAGGGCTCTTACTGCTCTTACGCCATGTGTTCTTATGCTTAACCATCTTTCTCTATTCTCAAATCTACTACTTAAATAAAGGAATTCATCTACTACTGTAATAAGGCCAATTCTCTTTGCAAGTGAGTTGAATTAATAATAATACAGTTTATGACCGTTTACGAATGGTTTTATGTGTATTTGTTTCCAGATTACTGATTAGAAGAAACAAATGTATGGTCGTGACTCTCTGATGAGATTTCATTGCATTTATTTATATGGGGAAGGTATAAAATGAGAGCATTCCATTGGATTACATTTCTTTATCTTGTTCATTGCATTCTATAAGAGGAGATGGCAGATGAAACGCGGAGGAAATGGGGAAGAGGATTTGGCGTAGCGATAGCCATGCCTCCAACTAAGTTGGAAGCATCTCCAAAACCTTCGCCAAACAGTAGTGCCGGTCCTTTACTTGTAATTCTAAACGAGAAAGTACATTGCAATTATCTCCACTGTCTGCATCGACAAAAGACCGTGGACATGCGATCTGTAATTGAAAAGCAAAGAGAAAGAGAAGGGGAGTACCAAAATAAATATAAGGATTATAGCGGTTTTCGTACACCCTCTAAAGCCAAACTTAGCGAGAAAGGTCGTTTCTCAGGCACAGGAAGACTTATTTTGAAAAAGATTATCACCAGCTTAGTTTATTTGCAGAGATAAAACCCTAAAATTCCAGCGTGTAACCGAGCGTGTTTTCGAACTCTTTGTTCCATATACTTGTGATTGGCCTGCTGTTCTCTATAAGAAAATAGAGTTATCGTTTTACTCGCATCATCAATTATATGGCATATTAAATCTCAGACCATTAATATACCTATCCACCTTCTTCTTAGATATCTATCGGTGTCCAGATCTAATTGTCATCTTTAGTTTTTTTTTCTTTTTAGTAGTTGATAAAAACACCATTGATAGATAATCATTTTCTATTTGTGGTTTTTTGGACGAATCTATCTTCACAATCAATGGAAAAATATCTTGGAAATTTTATTTTGATGTCTTATAAATAGGTCACGGATCATTTGCGAGTATCCTATTTTTCATGTCGTAAGGGGTTTTCATAAAGAATAGTTTCAATTATTTTTCCTTGTACTAATTGTATGGTACAATATAATGCTTTCGTTATAAGAATAAAATTGAATATGCAATATGACATTAAATAATTATATCTTTGTAGATATTCTCAACTTGTGATTGAATAAGTATACAATAAGTATTAAACTAAAGACAATAAGCCTATCCCCTACAAATGGATAGTTGATAGCTTCAAGCAACAAGTTTCACACCTCTCATTTAAATTATGTAGGTTCCTTAACCCTAAACAAATAATGTAATAAATGTCATAGTCATGATTGGATCGCTTTTAAACATTCCAAATCATAGTCAACAATGCGAATTATATTTAAATAACTCCTACTCCTTATATATGATATCCTCAATATACAGCTTATCTACAAGGTTGTTGGTCTTGAATCCCCTAGCACCATGATACACACATCCATCTACACAATCAAATCCTTTAAATAATCTATTTCATAACAATCAATTCCTTTAAATAATCTATTTCATAATGAATGTCGATCTTCTATCCAATGTATGTCTTATTTCACCCTCTTTCAAGACACACTCCATCAACAAGACTATGATGGTTCTTTATTGATATGTTTAGACATATAAAAGATAATATTCCACACTTCAAGACCTTCACTACAATATTTGTGTCACTCACACTCTGAGTGTGAGATATAGTGAGAAGGTACAAGCAAATAAACTTGTAAAAATAATTTATTATGATCTATCATTCAAATGATGATTGTTAATATGTGAAGTGGTGCCTAACTTGTCAAGTAAATAAAGACTTGATTCATGCACCCTCGTAATGCCAAAACCAAATTGTAAAACAAAATCAATTTTTTTCAAGTGTCCACTCATTTTTTTTCAAGTGTCCATAGAAATGGGGTTTCTGAAGTCAGCTGTGACGATGATTATAGTGTTGTCCGCAATGGCGGCTCTGGTGTCGGTGTGAAATAGTCGTGAGAGTTGATTTCTCTTAACAGCCGGAAATTTGAAAGCTCTGGACTTCTCTTACAATCTGTATGTTTGTCTGACTAAGAGCCTAAAGTCTGCGGGTCTGAATTGTTGTGCCAAGAAATGTGTCGACGTAATGACCGACGTGAATTAGTGCGGAATATGCAAGAACAAATGTTTAAAATTAGTAATTAGAGGAGTGGGCAGACAATGTACTCAGAGCCCAGAATCAGATTTATGTTAGACGTGATTATAATTCGTATAATTGAAATTGAATTTGATTGTTTAATTATTAATTAAAATCACTTTTGTTTCTTATAATAATTTTTAATTAAATATTGATTATTAAACAAAGTTTGTCATAATAGAGTTATCTTATCCAATCCAAGCTTTATACAAGTTTGGCTTTGATTTTCTTACACGCCAATTTTTCCATAAAAGAAGAAGAAATGCAAGTGGGAATGATGAATACATACTACATTTCTCATGGATCATCCTACACGGCCTTTTCTGCTAAACTGGGACAAAGTTTTACAAGACAAGCCTAAAGTTATATTGATTTTCTTTGCTAACTGAGATAATTCCTTTCCCAATGTCAATACTGTGAGCAAAAATAACTCAATTTATGATTTCTATCGCAATGACTTCCCTCAAGAAATGTAAAGGTAACTCCCTTTTTTCACTTCCATTGATTTGGGATTTTATGTCAAAGGCCAAATATTTAGCCTTGATTTGCGCTTTTCATTGCATCTAAATTTACAGTTTGCTAGTTATAGAATCCAATAATTTCCCAAAAGTTTTCTTCCACCATCCAATCAATACAACTAATTTTAGTTTTGGAATGAAATTCTACATTCCAAATCCCTTTAAAGGTTTCCCAATTTACTAAAGTATACCTATCATGAGTATTTGCATGAGGACGTTACTTTTCCCTTGTTCAATGGTCAAATTACTTGGTCTATATGCCCTTGATCTATTTTCTCCAATGTGTCAAAAAAAACATGGGGCATAAAGGAGCATAGTGTCATGGAACTTATTTGTGATTGAAATCTAAAATTGACATCATGAAATAGATTTTTAATCTACATGTTTGAAAGATTTTTTTCTCTTGTTTTGTATTTGTCTTAATTTCATGGGTTGTTTAACCAGTTTGCAGCTTCTAAAACCGCCTCAAGTCGGATACAAGCTTGATCTAGCAATGGAGGATCCGTTTTACTAATTTGATCTGGACTCTTGGTATACTTAAATTTTATTAATGATTTTCTATCCAAGTCACTCAAAAGTTGCATATGTTACTTTATGTTCCCACTTGTCCATCACCTTGATGAGATTGATGTAGATTGGCTTTCTAATTGGTGAAGTTCTAAAATTCCCAAGAGTGAAAGTAGATAACTTTTGGAAATATTGCTAAGATTAATTTCTCTATGATGAGAATGGAAAGATGTCTTCTTTACTTGAGTTATTTTCTTTTTACACAAGTATTTTAGCTAAGATAAAAGTTGTGTTGTGGGTCTTCATCAAGTTATATTATCTACATTTGGTAGATTCAATACAATTCCCCTTCCCTTGGAGCTCCTGGTCTGAAAAAAGAGTGAAATATTTATTGGGTAATTCAATATTCATGAGTGTTGAAGAGGATGCAAAAAGAGGACTAGATCATGGTGCTTGGGTACCCCTTTCTTTAATGTACCCCAATGTTGACATACTTGTTTTCCAATTATTTGTCCAATCAACACAAAGTGGTGAGTACCACTACAAGATGCGACAGGCTTTGGCACCCTTGGAATTAGAGGGTATTTTGATCATTGGAAATGGATGCTTAGTGTATTCTTTTATAGTTGAAATAAGAATACCTTTGATATCCTTTAACATCATGCAACTCTTTTACTGCTCCAAATAGTGAAACATATATGGTCAAGTTAGTATGTTACTATGAGAGTGTACGTATAGAGATTAAGTGCAGTGTGACCAAAAATTCAAATCCACACTCAAACATAAATTATGATTTCCTTAGGGCTACCATGGCATAGAAAAATACTTACAAACTTTTACCTTGTTGAACCAAAAAAAAAATTCAAAGCAAGATCGTAAATCGATAGAAAAAAGAACCAAACTAAAGTCAAGATCAAGATCTATAAAAATAAAATATAAGAACCAAAATATCCAATCAGGTGCTATTGAAATTATGACAATCTTCAGCGTACAGAGACACTTAGAAATTACTTCTCATGTAATTTACTATACAAGCTTCCATTTGGAACATAATTATAGAATAGGAGTTGTAGTTGTGGTGTTTAATAGTAACCTTCAGACCAACTAGATATGGATGTTCCATCTTCCATAGTAGATGAATCACCTTCTTAAAAATAATGTTGGGATTTCACCAAGTTTGAGATTATTGGCTTCGTAATATAAATTATTCTTCCATCCCCTAGTCGGACAAGTTCATAGTATTTGTTCAGTAACTCAAGCTGCAGTTGTTGCAGTAATTGCTTAAATTGTAATGACAATTTTGCTTTCAACCGCTGCGTGGAAACACCTAATAGTCCTACCTCTTTCTTTTTGATGCAGGAGTATATTGGGTTTCCTAGAAATCTTTGTTAGTCCTAAGATTAGATTATTGAGAGGGGGGTGAATCAATAATGTACCAAATAATCCAATCTTTTTAACCTCTTATACATAAACTACCATTCACAAGGTTAACCACACATTCAATAAATGAAAACCATAAACATGAAAATCCATCCACACATTTAACACATGGATTTATCTCATGGAAACCCAAATAGGGAAAATAAAATGCACTTTGGGGATTAGTACTGTAAAGATGGAAAAAGGATGTAATATTCCCTTAAACCTACTTTACATTTAATTGAAGTGTTTGGATTGTATGTTATAATTATGATTAAGGAGAAGATAAGATATTCCTCTTTTACTCCCCAAATGCACAAATGAAAGATCCAAGTTGATCAACCCAAAAGACCTGGATTAATGTACAAGTGAATAAACCATTTGGAAATGAAAACAAAGAGGGAGATCTTAAATTCTATTAATTGACAATGTAGATATGATATATGACAGTAATTGAAAAGGATGAGAGAAATTACTAACCTTGAAGAATTACAGATCAAAGGATTCTATTTTCTGAGGTCTGTAGATTGTTTCTGGAAAATCTAAAATATGATCCGGAATTGGAACACAGAGACAAACAAAAACCAGAAATATTTTTCTGATCCGACACCGCCTTATGAAAAAGGTTGACCTTGACCTACAAATGTCACCCCTGACCCAATAATGTCAACCCTGACCTGCACAGCCTCGACATAAAATCTGTTCATGGAGCCCGAAAGAAAGCTAAAAAGGGTATCCAGATCTAAGTCCAAATCTGCAGTCCCAAACCTGTACCTGCAAGAAAAACAGGTTTTTTTTGTTGTGGGGGAGGGTTTTCCCTTAGTCAAACCCTGATTTAGGAATTAACCTTGAAATAAATAAAGTATAGAATGCTAGCAAGAAGTAGAATTGAATCTAAGAATGAAGCTATGATATTGAATAGATATGCAATGTAATTCAAATGTAGCAAGTATGTAAATATGAAAGCTTGGACTCAATAAAAACCATAAACCTCCATGCTTGTATGCTTGGAATCCACCTTGAAGAATTAATGAAAGAGTCTTGAGGATGCACAAAGGATCTTGAAGGAAGATCACACCACCATGATGGTTAGATCTACGGTTTGAATGATGAATCTTGGAGGCTTGAACCAAATCCCTTCAAAGGCTTCAAAGCTTGAATCCTTGATCTTCAAGGGATGACTTGAATTCTTGAGATGAAGACTTGAACACCTTGAAAGCTTGGGAACATGTAGAACGATGGATGCTTGAAATTTTTTCTTCTTGAAAAAATCTTTGTTAGAGCTTTTTTTGCACTTAGAAGACTTAGAGAAAATGAGAGAGAAAGGCTTCCTTTTATATGAAATTAGAGCACAATCTTCTAAGAAGGCCGACATAGGAGAATTAAATTCCCATTAAAGCCTTTACCCCTAAGAGAGGACCTAATTTAAATATAATTTAGGAATCACCGCTTCAGAACTCAAAATAGCCGACCCGAAAGTGGGAAATAACTTTTTGCAAAGATCAACATCTGAAAACTGTGGGAACCTGAGATTTGAACCCTGGGTCAAGGTCAAGGTCAACCTTGACCTAGGTCAAGGTTGACCTTGACCTTGACCTAGGTCAGNAGGGTCAAGGTCGACATAGACCCAAAAGGTCAACCTTGACCCTGAGGTCAAAGGCCTCAGATCTGCAGTCTAGGATGCTAAAAACTAGATGGAAAGAAGTGGAAAGAGAGGTAGAACAGGGCGAAAGCTAGGTCAAAGTCAAGAACTCATTCAAGGTGCTCGATATGACTCCAAACCACTTACTCAGAAGGATAAACCTGTCTACCATGGAAGTGCTTCCATTTTTTGACTATACATTTAGCCCCCACTATAGCGAGAGTATGAAAATCAAACATGCTCACCGTAAAGTTTAGAAGAAAGACATCGGTGGATCGCAACGAAGTAGAATATGACTACATCAAGGACACAATCCCCTAGACCAAGGATTCTTACTCAACATACATACATAAAGATATGAAAGTAAAGAGCAATCAATCATAGAAAACATGCATAAATACATAAGCAAGACCAGAGCAACACTATAGATAACATAGCTTCATGATCTAATCCTAATAGCATGAAAGCAAAAAGATAGAGAAGAAAAAGTGATTCCCTTGCCTAGTAAGATACCCAACTTACAGTGAATCACCAAGGAGGGAGAGCATAACAGGTTCACCCATAAACTGTGCTTGTAATTGTAAATGCATCTTCTGACGGCTTTTAAAATATCCATAGATCCACATTCTTATATCACTATGGAATATAAAATGCATGTCCATTCAGGATTTAGCAACTTATGTGCATTACCTTTTGAGGATTTAGCATATTGTAAAATAAAAGGGTGCGTATCTCTTCAGGATTTAGCAACTTGTGTACGTTAGCTTCTAAGGATTTAGCAAAAATAAAAGTAAAAATGCGTGTCCCTTCATGATTTAGAAACTTATGTGCATTACCTTCCGAGGATTTAGAAAAAATAAAAGTAAAAATGCGTGTCCTTTCAGGATTTAGCAACTTATGTGCATTACCTTACAAGGATTTAGCATGCTGCAAAATGTAAATTAATGTAAACTACAGTACAAGGGAGACCCTATATTTGCCCCCCTCCTTATCATGACTACCCACTAGGAAGGATAAGGAAGAGAAAAGAGAATACCCACTTCACAAGGTAAGGAGATATCCAGCTTAACAATAATGTATACCATATTCTTAGCAAAGAGTATTGACCCTTACATCCAAGAAAATAGATAATCATGAAATGGACATATCACTTATGGGAAAAGGATCCTCAAAAAGGAAGAGATTTGATCAGCAAGAGCCCTACCCTAGAGGAGTGCTTAGGATAAAATGTCGTCTTTGAAAGACAAAGAGGGACCAAAGATTCAATCAACAAGCCCCCTGTAATCAAGAGGAAGAAAAATCTTAGGCTGAAGGAATCAAACTCTAACCCAAAGAAAGAGAAAGAGTTTATCAAAAGCATAGTTTGCAAAACAAAGAAGAGATGATGACCTAGGACAATCACCTCTCATGTAAGAGGATATCCATATTCAAAAACATATATCTTTATAAGGAAATAATATTATATGATAAAAAAATGCCACTAAGCTAAGGAAAGTAAATCCTTAGATAGAGGAAGAAGGAAAGTACCTTGCCCCCCAGGTGTGAAGGCAAGGGATATATCAAATTATATCAAGAGACAAAGAGATATCTTCACAAAACAAATGCCCTAGAAAAGATATCATGAATGATTTATAGGGGTAAAATATAGAAAGAATAACCAATTAAAATCCAAACAAGATATATGCTAAGAGAAAAATGGATCCTAGAAGACTAGAATAAAATACCTCTTGCCCCCCAGTGAAGAGACAAGAGAAAAAATGCAATCTAACTTGTAGAGGAACGAGGGGAATGCCCTATATCAAAATTATGAAGAAATTGTAATATTGCATGGGAATGAGATATAATTCCCAAAGCACCTCTTTCTCTAACATATAGCTTGAAATGCACACAATCAACAAGTAAATGTTTATTATTATAATGAAAAGGACATTTATATTTAGAGAGAGCATTTCTCGGAATAGGTTTGAAGATTTCTTTCTTGGAATTCATTAACTGGACATACACCTTTTTTTCCACATCTTGAGGAGTATTAGGGTGATCTAAGGTAGGTGTTGGAAGAAGAATATGAAGAGGAGGATGATAGTTAAGATCAGCCACCTCAAATTTAGAAGGCGGGAAGCCTATACCATGCATATTTTGTTTAGGAGACACATGAATCAAATTTTTAATGCCATGTTCATTAACACCAAGCCCTAAACCCTTATAACCTTATTTATCAACCATAGTATATCCGGTAGTGTATCTATCTTGCAAAGCTTCTATAGGAGGTGATTGATTATTTTGTTCATGAGAAAATGTTGTATAAGGTGGAATGATGGTTTTAGGATAAGTTTCTTTGGATTTTCTTTTAATATCATCATGGACCATATAAGAAGGGGAAGGTAAATCTAGGATTTCTTGCACATCCTCATCTTGTACCACAGTTTGAGCCTCAACAAAAGTGTGAGAAGAACTAGGCATGGAAGGTGGAAGAATAGGAGTAGGAGTATTAGGAATTGGATTAGGAAGGTTAGGAGGAAGATTAGGAAGATTAGGCAATGGTGTATGACTAGTATTGGTCAATCTCATAATGGCATAAGCAAGAACACCATGAAGAATGATGAATGTAATAAAATGGAGAATAGTCTCATACACATCATAAGTACTATAAAGAGATGCTAAGAGAAGAATAATGAGAAAAATAGCCATACATCAAAAAATCTTCATAATGAATGAAATGCAAGAAGTGTTCTTGTATTTTTATGATGATTTATTTAAATTTTTAGTTGTGTATTTTAAGATGCAGGTTCTAATCTAAGATGTAAATCTAACACCAAAGAGGAGTTGTCTATCGTGGTTTCACCAAAATGATAAGATGGAAAAAGGATGTAATATTCCCTTAAACCTACTTTAAATTTAATTGAAGTGTTTGGATTGTATGTTATAATTATGATTAAGGAGAAGATAAGATATTCCTCTTTTACTCCCCAAATGCACAAATGAAATATCCAACTTAATCAACCCAAAAGAGAGATTAATGCACAAGTGAATCAACCATTTGGAAATGAAAACAAAGAGGGAGATCTTAAATTCTGTTAATTGACAATGTAGATATGATAAATGATAGTAATTGAAATGGATGAGAGAAATTACTAAGATTGAAGAATTGCAGATCAAAGAATGCTATTTTCTTAGGTTTGTAGACTGTTTATGGAAAATATGAAGTATGATCTGGAACCAGAACGTAGAGACGAACAAAACCCATAAATTTTTTTTCGATTTGACATCATCTTATGAAAAAGGTCAACCTTGACCCACAAATGTCACCCCTGACCCAATAATGTCGACCCTAACCTACACAACCTCGACAAAAAATTTGTTCGCGAAGCTCGAAAGAAAGCCGAAAAGGGTATCCAAATCTAAGTCCAAATCTGCAGTCCCAAACCTGTACTTGCAAGAAAAAGAGGTTTATTTGTTGTGGGGGAGGGGTTTTCCTTAGTCAAACCTCAATTTAGGATTTAACCTTGAAATCAATAAAGTATAGAATACTAGCAAGTAGTAGAATTGAATCTAAGAATGAAGCTATGATATTTAATCGATATGCAATGTAATTCAAATGTAGCAAGTATGTAAATATGAAAGCTTGGAATCAATAGAAACCATAAACCTCCATGATTTCATGCTTGGAATCCACCTTGAAGAAGTAATGAAAGACTCATGAGGATGCACAAAGGATCTTGAAGGAAGATCACACCACCATGATGGCTAGATCTAGGGTTTGAATGATGAATCTTTAAGGCTTGAACAAAATCCCTTGAAAGGATTGAAAGCTTGAATCCTTGATCTTCAAGGGAGGAATTTAATGCTTGAGAGGAAGAATTTAACACCTTGAGATCTTGGGAACATGTAGAACAATGGATTCTTGAACTTTTTTCTTCTTGACAAAATCTTGGTTAGAGCTTTTTTTGTACTTAGAAGGCTTAGAGAAAATGAGAGAGAAAGGCTTCCTTTTATATGAAATTAGGGCACAATCTTCTAAGGAGGAAAAAATAGGATAATTAAATTCCGATTAAAGCCTTTACCCCTAGGAGGGGACCTAAGTTAAATATAATTTAGGAATCACCACTTCAGAATCTGAAACAACCGACTTGGAAGTAGGAAATAACTTTTTGCAAAGACCGACATCCAAAAAGTATGGGACCCTGAGATTTGAACCCTAGGTCAAGGTCAAGGTTGACCTTGACCTAGGATAGGGTTGAGGTCAACCTTGACCTACGCCAGGGTTGAGGTTGACATAGACCCAAAAGTTTGACCCTAACCTTGAGGTTAAAGGCCTCATATCTGCAATCCAGGATGCCAAAAACTGGATGGAAAGAAGTGGAAAGAGAGGCATAATAGGGGGATAGCTATGTCAAAGTCAAGAACCAATTCAAGGTGCTCAATATGACCCCAAACCACTTACTCAAAAGGCTAAACCAGTCTACCATGGAAGTGCTTCCATTTTCTGACTAAACAAGTACACACTAAATGATGTACTCTTATAAAGTACGCCCTGTGAGGAGATTAACCATGTTAGGAGTTTACAACAACACTGTTAGGTGCTACCCAATTAATGGATTTTCCTTAGGCCTATTAGAACCTTTACACTATTAAGAGTAGCCTTGTTAGAGGACTTTAAATACTTTTCAAAGTGTCACCTTGTTAGAGGACTTACATCAAAGATCTATTAGGATCTACAATGTTAAGTTATTCAACCTATTGCAACTGTTAGGGAACAAAAAAAACAATGATCTATGAAATAGAACTACCTCTACTTGATCAGATCCATTGAAGCACAAAATCTCTTCTTAACACACTTAAATCTTCTTTGGCTTGATTGCGAATTACACTTTGCACCAAACTTGTCTATCACAGGATCAACACATTCAACATTCAACTTCATTCATTATAAACTAAAATTTTAAGTCCACCACCTTGATCAAACCCTAAAATAGAATTCCAAACATCTCACTCAAATCTAACATGCCACATGTCAAAATTAAATACACAAAAACATATTTCCAAGACCGTATCAACCAATACAATGATTTACATAGTATTATGTGTCAAGGAGTCAAACACATTTTGACCAAATACAAGCATCCTCAAGAATCTTCTCTAGACTCTAACATTGAGAAATGTGATGCCAGATCATTATCTCTAATCATGAAAACATGTCACCAAATCATGACTGAATCAAACAAATATATCATAACCTCAACATCGATCAAAATTTTATCTACTGTAGCTCAAGAAGACAAACTTGGTAACCTAATAACAAATTTGTCTCCTCTCGTCGATCATCTATCCTTCACATCGGTCACTCAAATTAGCTTCATTTGCAATTGTAGCATCATAACACTTTGGACCACCATATCCTATGACAACATCACAAGATATAACAAATATTTGACAAGACATTCAAATCATCTATCACTTGTCATTAACTATTATAGCAGTTTCACTATTACACTTCAACTAATCATAACTTCCATATAAGATCACTTCAGCAGAAGCAATCATGCATTAGACTTCTAGAGACACAACTAAGTCATCCATAAAGATAAAAGTAACTGAAAATTGTTGTAACTCATCATGCATCACAATTGTACTTCGCAACATACTAATAACACAAAGTCAATAGTTGACATCAATGCCAACATAATGCCTGATCATCCTGTAATCAAATATACATCACAACATCTCCAAAACTTACTTCCCATCACTGCATCAGATATGCCAACAATCTCCCCCTTTTGGAATTGTTGAAAAAAGTCTATGCAACACTATTTTCCTCATTAATGATGGAAACACTCTTCCTTAAAAATGTTTCCACTTATATCTTACACATTTTCTATAATTACTCTCCCTTTGTCATACATACATTCTCCCTTAAGATACACTCTCCCCCTTTGACAACAATGCTAAAGGCATGAATCACACCTGATATCTTCTCTATTGTTCCTGAGTTCATAGAATGCGCCCCCCCCCCCCCCCCNAGAATGCCCCCCCCCCCCCCCCAAAGGAGTAGCCCCACAACAACAATCTAGTCATAAAGATATTCAATGAGTACACTAGGATTATTGCAACTGCATCTTCTTCTAATTCAACTCAGATTGGGGAATGAACCCAAACCTAATTCTTATATACTCAAATGTATCCTTGGGTAATATTTTTGTGAAAATATCAGAAACCTTCTCTTTAGTTGGCACATACTCCAACTGTACTTCCTTTTCCTGTACCTATTCTCTAAGAAAATGATATTTGATAGTTATATGCTTAGTATTAGAGTGTGTAGGATATGAAAATGGAAATAGAATGCTGAATGTTGTTATTAAAATGTAATAGATAAAGTATATAAATGATTGATTTGATTCATAGATTGTTTGTGAATTGATTATCTTGAAATATAAGGTGTTAATGAATTACCTAGATTGTCTTGGATTCTTTTAACCTTCATTGAATTGAATTGATTATGTATTGAAATTGTGATTAAGGAGAAGATAAGATGTTCCTTTTCTATTCCCAAATGCACAAATGGGAGATCCAAGTTGATCAACCCAAGAGAAGGGTTAATGCACAAATGAATCAACTATTTGGAAAGGAGACTAACGAAAGAGATACCTTAAATTCTGTAATTTATATATATAGAAATGATATATGACTATAATTGAAAAGATCTGAGAAATGCACTAACCTTGAAATATTGCAGATCAAAGAATGTTATTTTCTGAGGTCTGTAGATTGTTTCTAGAAAAAATGACAGTTGATACCAAACTGAAATGCAGAGATGAACAAAACCTAGAAATTGTTTTCTGTTCTGATGTCGTCTTATGAAAAAGGTCGACCTTGACCCACAAATGTCAACCGTGACCCAATAATGTCGACCCTGACCTGCACAGATTTGAAGGTGACTTTGTTCGTGGATCCTAAAAGTTTGTTGAAAAGGGTATCTAGATCTGGGTTCAAATCCATTGTTCTATACCTGTACCTGCAAGAAAAAGGAGATTGGTTTGTTGTGGGGGAGGGGTTTGCCTTGGTCAAACCCCAGTTTTGGAACTAACCTCAAATATATGTAATTGAAATTGTAGAAATGGACAAAGAAAATGCATAAATTCACCTTGCATGAAAGAGTCCTTGTGGAGGATTCGACTCCTTGAATCCACAAGTATGCTTCAAATGTAGAATGTAGAAAGGTAGGATGTCTTCAATCTCTTGCTTGTAAATCTCCAACACCAAGTCTTGAATGGGTTCTTGAATTTGGAATAGGCTTGGAAGAAGATGGATGGAGAGATCACCAAAAGAGCACCTTGTAGCTTCAATCCTTCAATGGCCTCCAATGGATCTCCTTCATAAAAATGGATACTTGAATGGATGAATGCTTACTTCAAATCTTGCTTGATTTCTTGCTTGAATCACACTTGAAGATGTCCTGAGAATGCTTGATCATGATTAGAAGACATAGCTCACTTGATGATGGTTAGAGAAAATGAGAGAGAAAGCTTCCCTTTTATATGAAATTAGGGCACAATCTTCCAAGGAGGCCTACATAGGAGAATTAAATCCCATTAAAGCCTTTACCCCTAGGAGAGGACCTATATTAAATATAATTTCAGAATCAATGCTTTGGAACCCAAAACAGTCGACCCAAGAGCGGGAAATACTTTTTGCAAAGGCTGACCTCCTGAAACTGCAAGACCCCAGAATCTAAACCTTGGGTCAAGGTCGAGGTTGATCCTGACCTAGGTTATGGTCAAGGTTGACATAGACCTAAAATTTTGACCTTGACCCTAAAGCCCAGAATCACCAGTCTGCCATCCTGAATGCAGAAATCAAGCCAAACAGGAGTGGAAAGAGGAACAGAACAGGGAGGAAACCATGTCAAGATCAGGAACCCATTCAAGGCGCTTGTCATGACCCCAAACCACTTACTCAGAAGGCTAAACATGTATATAATGGAAGTGCTTCCATTTTCTGACTATACATTTAGCCCCCACTTTAGCAAGAGTATGAGCTCAACACAAACTCTTACTAAAGGAGAATATATAGAAAAGACAATCTTGTCAAAACCAAAAGGGATAAAGAAATCCTCAAGCCCCCAAGGGAATTAATTCTTTATCAACCCTAGGATCATGGTAAGAGAGACATCACTTAGCTAAGTAGAGAGAGAGAGGGTGTGATTATCTCACCCAATGAGAACTTATGTCTCAATGTGAACCACACAAAAGTGTAACTAGAAAGATGGAGTTGAACTGCTTAGTGAATGTGGCTACCCACTAGTCAGCCCATCAGGGAGATCCATTCTTAAAGGGATCAAAGTATTTGTAAATTGAAAACTAGTGGGATCAAGAGATCTGTGTACATTTAAACTGGAGGGATCAAGGGATCCTAAAAAAAATAAAA
>MU223887.1:2942667-2960262 GCA_018584345.1 Thuja plicata
ATATATATATGTATATATATATCTCTCTCTCTATATATATATATGTTTCTTAGTGAGGTAGTTTGTTGGTATCTCTCAGTAGTCTGGTTAGCATCTAGTATGGATCCAGATTCATGAATGTAATCAGTCATGTATGCCTTGAATGTAAGAAAACATGTTCTTGGGAATATATGATGTAAATACTATTTTTGAGATAATATGAAGGCCTCAATGGGAAATTTTATTGTTCATTGTTGATTTTTGGATGATCTGGAATCAGTTATGTAAACTCTTGTTGCATGGTTTGGACCATCTCTATTGGGGAAACTCCTTCCATGACTACATTAGATGGTATTAGAGTGAGATCATTCCTATGATTGCAAATCCATGTTCCTAAACTTGAGAATTACTTAATGTGTTGGTTGTGAGTTGGAAGAGAGTGGTTCTAACCCGCACTAACAGAGGACTAGCGTGAGGTGGTTAGGGAAATGTTTTACTACTTATTGGCTTGTATGAGTTTATCTGAATGATATATGTTCCTGCGATGGTAGATTATTATTCCTAAGCTTGCAAATGCTGGATGGCTTGTTGTGGGGTGGTAGAATGTGGATCTAACCTAAAATAGTAGAACACTAGTAACATTGGCACCCTTTTTTGACCAGACATTGGTCTAAGTTTGTACCAATATTGGTCGAATGATCCACACATTGCTTCGTCGCTATTTTTCTAGTCAAATTTTGGACACATGATGGATAAGGTCAAAAGTTCTATGCCAATATTGTTTGAAAGTGGAAAAATTGAAATTGGACATGAAAGGGTACAAAACAATGAAATTTTTGAGCAAATTAGGCCTTTTTCGCAATTTCACAACAAACATTTCTTGAGGCTGTAAAACAACAAAATTTTGCTATATCGCTAAGGCAGAAATCAAAGGGTACGAAACAGCGAAATTTCACTATATTGCTAAGGCAGAAATCAAAGGGTGTGAAATAGAGAAATTTTGCTATATCACTAAGGCAAAAATCAAAGGGTGCAAAACAACAAAATTTTGCCATTTTGCAAAGACAAAATATGAAGGTAGCGAAACAACGAAATTCCACCATTTCGTGGGGGAAGTAAATCAAGGTTACGAGATAGCAAATTTTTGTTGTTTCGTAGGACATGTTAAAGGAGGTTGCGATATAGAAATTGTTTTCTATTTAGCAAGAACTCATTTTGAGGCTGGAAAAATGGAGAAAAGTGAAAATATTTAATGCATGTTCAAAATCTTTAATGATGATATGAAATCTACTGAAGGCAGCTTGCTCGAGATGTCATGACGAGAAATGTAAGAAATAATATGCATTTAATGAGGCAAGTTATAAAAGATTGTGAATGATTTTCAAATACATTTGCACTCTCGAGATGAAGAAGCTGGACAAGCAAGAGCAATGAGGAGAATTGTGAACCCGCCATTAACACACCTGTAAGTTTAAAATCTTTACTCAAAACTTTGTAGCTTACTGCATTACTAGTTTTATAAAGATAAATATGTCTAAGAGGAAGTAAACTAGCGTTAAGAAAGAGGTGTCAGAGAAGGTGAGGATTGTGAAAGAAAGAGCACCGCAGTCCACCCTCCTTACTATATTGCCATGGTTAGCAAACTTAGGGGCTAAAAATGTGTTCATGGATGAGTGAAGTGCATGGAGAGACCCCACACTCCCAATACATGGCAGGTCATTATTCTGGTTCTTCTATTCAAACAGAAATGAGAAGAGCCAAGGTCAAACCCATGGAGACTAGACCTAGCCATGGTGATAGTTCCCAATGTCTTTATAGACATTGAGTTTTTGAATTTCCTAGCTGAGAATTACAAGCTTGAGATCAGAATGATCCAGAAAATGGATGGATTATTTTTCTTGAGTATTACGAGGGGATATATAGCGGAATGCTTTGGCTTGAGCAAGAAAGCCCTAACAAAAATTGATAGGGACTAGTTTTCTATTGATTTTGAGCGACGTGTGAAGTTAGCTGGTTTTAGGGAAATCTCCTACTTTACCAAAAGAGGAGCAAATAATAGGATAATTCCAGTGGACAGCAAGGGGCCACAACCAACTAGCAACTTCATGAGTTTCTTCCAAAATACATATTTTGCTTGGGCATAGCTCTGTAGCGAGGATGCCAGACCTAAAATCCCATTGGATTTTATGTTTATGTCTATGAGAATTCAGAACCCCAACTGCTACATGGAGTTTGATTTTGCAACTAAAATTGAGAGGACCTTGCATCAACAATTGGTAAACTGGAAGACTACAAATTCTTTCAAAAGTTATTCTTTATTGTTGCATTTGATTCTCTTCCAAAATGTTGCTGAGCTCAAAGAATATTTGAAATTAACCACACAAGATGATCATTCAAATAGGTTTCCAGTACAGCTATGGTGTAGGTCTTGGGACAAGCACAACAGAGATTGTAGTTTTAATGTTTTTCAGGATGTTTTTGTACTGTGGGTTTTCAGAATGATGAGATACCAAAAGGAAAGGGTGCCAAAAAACATCAAATGCATGCTCAGACCTAAGGAGTTCATGCTTGACAGAGGATATCCCCACAATTTTGGTGATTGGATATGTTTCACTAAGTATACTGTGATTAGAATTTATGGGTGCAGACAATAACCCCATCTTTTACCTACTCATATTTCTGAAAGAGTAGGATTATTTGAATTTATGTGGAAAATCTTATGGTTGGAGAAGGAAATCATAGCTCCAAGGAAAAAGGGTACTTACATGCCACATAGTGTGAAATTTGCAAGACTTACCATTAGATCTAAGATGCTATTAGAAGTTCAACAATATATTAATACTCATTTCAAACTAGATAGTTCCAAGAGCAGAGATTATGACCCCGAAGGACACATCCACTCCATTGTGGCCAAATTCAAACATAAATTAAAGATTAATGAGGATGCGATCATAAATTGTGATGATGTAGCAACTATCATGCAAAATTTGAAGAAATGGGGAATCATTTTGAAAATGGAAGTAGAGAGGATTGTTGCAGGGTAGTCTAGATTTTATGATGATGAAGAACTAGAAGTTTTGAGAATTGAAAAGTGTATTCTAAATTTTGAGGAATTATATAGAGGTAGCTAGCAGTACAAAGAACATTAGAAATCTCTTGAGGAAGTTCCTAAGGAGGCTTCAAAAGAGGTGCAGCAGGAAGCTACTAAGGAGGTGGAAAAGGTACAATCTCCTCCTAGAAAAAGAAGAAAGTTTATATTTCCAGATGATTCACCTCCTGATTCACCACCAAATGTACAATAGGAAGTTTTTGTTTCTCCCCTTGTGGGATATAATGACTCTGATGAGGAAGATAGCCCAATTGAAGTGGCAACTATTCTTAGAACTTTAAGAGGAGACAGTAAGGCAGGCTCTTCTTCTCCACCTCCCATTTATCAAGAAGATGTGCATGGATACCAAGCACAAATGATAGAGAAATACACTATTATAGACATGAGTGATGAGAGAGAAGCTATTTCTCTTAGGTTTCTACAAGGAAATGAGTTTACTAAAACTCAAGAATTTAAAGATTTTTGGATACAATACAACATGAGGGATTTTTAAGAAAGGAAAAAGGCTAGGCAGGAAGACGTTGACGAGTCTCAACATGAGGCCATCATTCAACAAATGATTAAAGATTTTCATTTAGATGAGATCACATGAATAGTAGAAGAGGCCAGGGACATTGTGAAAAAAAATTCAAATGTTGATTGTGTCAAGTCTGTCACTGAGAGAATTATTCTTTTTGGATCAAGTCAGGGAATAGGATGACCCTACTATTGTTGCAGAATTTGATTCTTTGGAAAAGATTGAAGGATATAGATTTGATCCTAAGACTTAAACTTTGGCAACTTGGGTCAGTTTCAAAGGGGACAACAAGCACAAGCTTATTGATATGACCAAAGGGTCAGATGGAATGGATATTGTCCACATAGTGGAAAATACAAACCCTTTGGCCTCTGCTTCTAAATTGGTTCACAAAGCCATGTTCAATAGGGCTCAAGTCAAGCATCTGTAGGATAGGTTGGAGGAATCCTTATAGAGGGAGATGGAGCAGAACAAAGTCATAAATGATGTTCTTGAAGATGGCCCTAATGGAGAGTGCCATTCTCCAATTGAAGACACCAAGGGAAGCTACATCCCTAATAATTCCCAAGGTAACTCCACAGATGGTTATTCAGCCAGAGAGTAGACAGGTAGAGGAGGCCAAAGATCTGCATGAGTAGTGTTCTTTTAGAAATTTAGAAAACATTCTTTCATTTAGAATAAAGAACATTATAAATAAGTGTGATGAGGTATATACATGTTGCAATAGTCTAGTTCATATGGTTGAAAATTTTAAAAAGAATCATCTAGTATTGAAAGAGCTTTAGAGGAAGTGGAGACTATCTCTTTTTTAATTGAAAAGAGTGCATGATATTACTAGAAGGGATCCTGATGCCCCATTTTTTATCAAAGAAATAGTACTAATGCTGGAAAATGTTTCCAATGACATAAGTTATGTTGAACAGGAGCAGGGAAAGATAGAGAAGAATTTCTCTGACTTTGTATCTGGAAAGCACTGGACTACCCCTCAGGTTACTAATGAGAAAGGAAAAGTAAAAGATCTGTAGGATTGGAAGAATGAATTTGAAACTCTGCCCAAGATAATCCTAGCACGATTGGAGAAGGAATTTAAGATTGATGATTTCAATACTATTCTTGATAGAATCATAGTTTTGGAGGCCAAGTTTAATAGATTTCAAGCAGAGTTCAAATTGATAATAGGAAAGAAATGGAGAGATTTTCCGCTGCACATTGACGACATTACTAAATTCCAATGGCCTTCTCTTGCAATGGTTTCCAAGTGGATAGATGAATACCTTAAAGCTACAGAGTTGGAAATTAAAGACACAGATGAGGAAGATGATACTGTTATATTATAATAAGTTTGTTTTTACTTAATTGTAATTTTTTAGCAATTGGTTGCAATTTAGTTTTAGTTTAGAAGGGACACATTGGTTGGAAGCTTGTATGCGTCCCAAATTTTCATATTTAATCGGATAACACAACCGATGTAGGGTAGATTAACATATTTACTTTTGAGATTTTGATATCGCAATGGATAGTATACAGGGTAGATGATTGCAGCCGATCTGCATCTCAATTGTACCAAAACTTTTCAATCAATACAAAAGAAACCTATTTATCTCTCCAAGATTGAAGAAGTGAGTCCATTAGTTTTTGTTGAATTTCATCCTTTGCATTCTTTAGTTCAGCAAAATTCCTAAAATATTTGATGTCGGAAGGTTGATTTTTAATATTAAGTTCTGAACAACAAGGGTTATATCTGTTTCTGTCATCTGTATAATTTCTTGTCTAATTGGTTTCATTATAAGGGCTTAAATTCAAATAGACTAAACCAATATCAAATATTAATATATCCTAGATGTCATAGAAGGAATAGTTTGAACACGCTTGGTAAAAATGAGAATATATGTGACAAATCCCATATATGAAACAATGACCAATAATACAAATGCAAAGGTTTTACATTGTCATGATAATGCTTGCAAAGAAGAGAAGCATTTCAATACAAGGATTGAGTGTTCTTGAAGAGTTCATATGTTGTTACAAGTGATTGTTCTTGAAGGGTTTCATACCTTGTTTTCAGACTTTCTAAGGAAATCAATATATAACATAAAATTTATGCATCAAATTGATTGAATGGGTAATTTTGGGGATGGAAGACATTTTTGTATAACATTGGAGCTCTAATGTTCACTGGAAATCACTCTGCAAGATAGTGAAGCTGATGCATCTAGATACACTTAGATATATAAATAATTGAGTATATGTAAGTATTTATAATTTCCATATCTATATATGGGAATCTTTTTGTGTATTGTATCCATATCATACCTTATCTATTTTCATAAGCTCTGGTCTTCAATAATTCTACCATGCATGTACCAATCATAACTAAACTTGCTTGTTTTTAATATTTCTTAAACCTTAAAAGGATAATTTGTTATATTGGTTAATGATTTATGTAAAAGGGTAGCATAACAAGAAACACTTGTGTCACAAGTGCATAGAGAGGAAGTGTGATATAGCTGAACAAAAATTGCCCAGTGCTCCTAGACACATACACAAGAAATCTAGATCAGTCTACATTTGTCTCTAAAATGGAGATGTATTAATGTTAAAATGGAGATGTATTATTGTTAAAATATTTATGTGACGATCAAGAAGGGGAATGTAAGCTCAAAACCCAATTCAAAGGAATCCCCGCATGTCCTAAATCTATCAGGGAAGAACACTTTTTGTCAATAGTTCTAATGGTAAATGAAAATGTGGATGAACATAGTGGTTTGTAGTAACATCATTGTGTATACTCACCTCATTGCAACTCTGATCATGATAAATGCAAAATTTGAATGGAAACAAAACCTCATCCCAAACTCATACTACATTTGCCAAAAGATGAAGTCCAAATAAGTTGCATTTATACTGGAATATGTAAACTATTGAACTCTATTAGTATTTAGGTAACTACTTATTCTTGACCAAATAATATTGTTCTTACCCATATCCATAAAAAGAAAGCTAGCTAGAAAGAATTCTACACAAAATAAGGTAAAATTGTTCTGTTAGTATATCTTCCACTGAGTAACAAGAAAAAAAAAGGAAAAACCATTATTGAACTGGCAGTTGAAAAAAATATCCATTATACTTACTTTTTCTACTCCTAGGCCCATGGTTATGATGCTATATAAGACATGTAAAATTGCCAATATAAAGATGAAGATGTGGAGTTGGTGCATGTCACCCTAGGAGACAAGAGACCCAATGAGACTGATCAATCCCATTCGTTTCACATAGGTATTTTCCAAAAGAATGGTCCTTGTATGTCATATTCAGATCATATACAGAAGTTCTTATACACAAAATCATCTTCACATAAATTTCTTCATACACAAAGATATTCATACAAGATTTTGGTAACTTGGCTCAGTATTCAACTAATATTTCACTACTTTTCACATTGAGCAACAATACTAAACTAAGAGTATAATTTAATTTATATAATTTGTATTAAAAGAAGAGGAACCTGATTTGTTTGATGTTGTCCAATCACCTCTTGATCTCTTTTCTAAAACCCATTTTCTCAATCTAGCCGCTGCCTCCCATTTTATATTGCTACATAAATGTATACAAAAGATTATCTGATTATATCTGGCAATTACAGTTATACAATTTCTAAAATTTATTATATTAATTTTATACTTCTGATTTAGACTGCATGATCATCAATGTTTAGGATCATACTAGACATGAGGGACTGCAATATTAAACATAGACAAACATAAATGAAAGGATATGAAGATCAGAACAAATCACAGCAGTAGGCAAGTTTGAGAGTGATACAGGTTGAAGATGTATTCCAATGGGAAGAGCTCGATACAAATTTGACTGACAATGACACATTCAAAATGCACTTTTGAGTAAAGACCCAGAACAAATGAAATTGATTAAATAATGAAGGTATGTTAGTTTGAGCTTCACTTGGTTTCGAGAATACTTTAATATTCTCTACTTAACAAGGCCAACCACGTGAAGGTGGAAGCTCATCTGGCCTCACCCCTCCCCCTCCCCCTAACATCAATCTAAATTCCCCATTAACATCTAATTACACACTTCATTCATTCATTCATTTATGAACGATAGCATTCAATCAATACAATCGAATAACATTCACTTATATGATATAACATTAATCATTAATACGCAACACTAATCAAGAATTCATTAACACATAACAATATTCATTAACATGACATAAAATTCAATATTAATATGCAACATTCATAGTTAATTACTTAAAGTTAATCAAACAAGTTTTATCAAAGAGAATTTTTAAGAAATCATTTCTTTTTTGAGTTTTTCTTAGATTTCTTAACCCGGAAAAGCCTTCCAGGAGCATCAATATCTTCCTCCTCTTGTGGCTATGATCTCAAATTATGGTGCTTCTTCATGTATTGACGAGCAAGAGGATGCTACACTAAAGGGGGGTCTATTGCAATAACAAGTAAATGGGTTAAATTCGCATACTTTTTGCTACTGTTACATGTATTTCAATAACCAGTAGAACATAACATGCATTTTCCTTTACCTGACAATGCCACATCATGTACAATAACATTTTGATCTTCCGCCACCTCAACATGCTCAACATGCTCTAAAATATTCAAAAAAAGGTTACAAAGCCAATTGCAATTAAAGATGTTGAATTCTATTAATAATTACGTAATTTATTTCCAATAGCAAATTAATACCTCCACCACTGTGATGCACATCATGTACAATAACATTTTGATCAGCCACCACCTCAACATGCTCTAAATATTAAAAAAAAGGTTACACAGCCAATTGTAATTAAAGATGTTAAATTCTATTAATAATTACATAATTTATTTCCAATAGAAAATTAATACCTCCACCACTGTGATGCACATCATGGCCTTCATCATGCCCAGGTTCTATGATAGGATTTGAAGGCTGCAGTGAAATGTCATGTGCATTGTTATCATGAAATAGTCAATTTATGTTCGAAATTACCTATTCAATTTGATTTACTTTTCATTTGACCAATTTACCAGTGTCCCTTTTGGTGCAGCAGATTCTTGGAATAGGCATGCAGCCACGACTTTATATCCTTCCTTCAAGGCTATGATTTTGTCTTCATCCGTGGGCTCTAAATTTAATTTTGTGCCCTGTATTTAATATTTAATATCATTAGTTTTGCATATATGATTTGATTAAAAAAAATTGTTTGCAACCTTATATATAAAAATTTGATATGAAATTCCAATGCTGTTACTTACAAGTCGAGAGTGATGTTTCATATAGCCACTAGAACTAAGTTTGTGTTGGCCAACCTTTTGTAATCTTGCTTCTATAGCTTTTGATGTGTCTTGCAGTCTATGAAAAGTTTGAAACATGTTAGATTATATATTTACAAAGATCACTAATTAGTGCATGATTACATTCTACTTAATACTATCATGTCATACCTTCTTTTTCCCTCTTCTGGTTGAATTCCTCTATCCTTTAGCCTTTTCTCTTTTGTATCTTCCATTATTTCATTCCACTCCATCGGTGGAATCATAGGAGGACGCTCGTACTTTGTGTTAGCCTTTAGAGCCCTTCTATATCGGTCCCTCACAGTCTTTATATGTTTGGATGTTTTTTTAAGAATCAGGGCACTATCAAAAATTTTCTTTCCAAAGTGGTCCTCTAAAGATTTAATGAGCTGATTTTTAAAGTCAATATCCTGTTCATTCCACCTTTTTTGAAAAAACAAAATTGTTAGATATCATAACTTTAATATAGTACAATAAATGGAAGATAAGAAAAATATTATACCAATGTTATGAAGCTACGTACCTTTTACATATGGTGGGCCCAAATAGCTTCAATGTCATTTTAAAAAGAGTTTCATAAAAAATATCATTTCCTACAAAAACATCATGGGATTATCAGTCCAAAATGAGTTATGTATAAGTAAACTACAATTACACTGTAAATAATAAAAAAATTTAAGCACCTAGAAGCATCAGTACTTTTAACGGAATCATATTTTTCTTGTTCAACAACAATGAGCCTACAAACAAACTAGTACTAGTAACATGGGCTGATCTAGGAAATGGTTGAGCTTCACTACTGCTTGTCTCTGTTCTTGTACCAGGTGTAGGTTGTGTATCTATTAGTGCACAAAATAGGTCCATATGTATAAAATTCAAACAAGAAAAATAATCAATGCACGATTAGCACATAACAAAATATAGAAAAACAAAGTTTTACCAGCTGTAGCATGTACAGAGGAAAATGTCTACAAGCTCCTTGTTGTGGACAATGTAGTCAGCAATATCAGATTGTTGATCGAAGGAGGTGTCTGCACTTCATCATGAGCTGAAGAATGCATTGTTAGCAAAGACATTTTCAATGGATAAAGATTAGGGGTACTAGAAGCATCCCAAACATAAGTTTAGTCAATAATGCATACAAAGGTTAAATGAATGGTCAAAGGTTTAAGGATTATTTACATGAAGATTGTGCACTACAACCCTCACCATATTGACCATGATTCATAGGTGTCAAAAAATCCTCTAAGAAGAACACGTCATATTTTAGATCATGATCCATAAGATAGTATAAAATATAAACATCTATTGAACTTTAATTATTGCTTAAGATTAATTACTGCTTACATTCATACATCTGACCCTATGTATCAATTCATCTTTGAGTGCCTTATCTCCTCAATTTTTCTTGGAATCATCACAAGGTTAATAATTTCTTTAGTATATTTATTTTTAATGTGAGTAGCCATGAAGACAAGGTTAGAGCTACGTGCGATGTCATCTAAAAATTGTGCCTCAATTTCAGATCGCAATTGATCTGCTATCATTTGTGCTTTTCCCTATCAATAAGTATCAAGTTGTGACATCAATATCAGTAAAATTCTATCAAAATAATTCCAAAGCTATAAATCAAAGAACATAGTAATATGACATTTGTTTCTATATAATTTGTAGAATTACACTAATTAAGGTTTACCTTTGATGAAGAAGGTGTGTGAGGAACATGCCCGCCTATGTCTTGTGGTCGATCCATGTCGCCCTGTTACAAAGATTAGTAATTCTTAGCAATCAGAAGAAAAATTTTCTACATATGTAAATCATGTCAAAGGCGTTTAATTTTTTGCAAATGTAAATCATTTATCTTAAGTTAGCCAAAAATTAAATGATATGTAAGCTACAAATTACATAGAAGACAAAATTTACATGATGCAAAATATACTCCATGACATTAGATTTCAAGACAATAACTTAATTATAAAAACATACTAGTCAAACAAATTTCTATGAATAAATCAATACCTCATACGTGACATTGATCATACCTTGACTACATACATTTCATTGATCATGTTATTGATCACCCTCTTAATCCATGGCATCATCATGACTATCATCATCATCATCATCATCATCATCATCACCTTGATCAACTCCATCTTCATCACCATGATCATGATCATCATGATCATCAACATCATCGTCAACAGGATCAGAATCATCATCATTTTCTTCTTCTTTTTCTTCTTCTTCTTCTTCTTTATTGTGTAACAATTTTTTGTGATCATCATTTACTTCATATTTTGATTCTTTAGTATCTTTTTATTCCATCACATTATACTTTAATGGCCTTCCTCTTGGATCATGTCTAACAACAAATGACCAACTTGATTTATGTGGAATGCCAAAGTAAAACACTTGCTCACATTGGCTTGGAAGAACATAAGGCTCATCTCTAACTTGCTCAAATGACCTTGTATTAATCATTGTAAATCCACTATCATGGTCAATAACATTCCTATCAGGATCATTTTGATTCAACTATAGCCTGTACCATTTGATGAAAAATAGAACTAATTTGAATTAATTAAAGTCGCACTCAAGTATATCATCCAAAATGCCATAGTATTGATTTTCATATTGTTGAGGATGTATCTCATTTCTAGATGAAATATTAGTGACCTCAAAGACTGCACTTATCCCATAATCAAAAGTTTTCTTCGTGTCATCTAACTTTTAAATGCAAAATTTACAGCTATGGTAGTACATAGCTTTGTGGTGTTTGATCTGCAATTATTCTAACATGTCAAGATTATTTGCATCGATTTGTGATTTTATATTAAACTTATGGGTCATGGTTAGTAAAATTGTACATACCTTTCTACCTCTTAAACCATATGCTAGATCAAGTACCATTGTCATAACATTGGGATCTCCATTACAATGAGCCTCTTTAACCAATGATGCAACACCATCCCATGCTAATGAGAGACCATTTTCTTGAGATTGTTGAATCCATACCATCATCCAATCGAGATTGTTTGCAATATACAAATGTAGTGCATCCCACTCACGACCAACTGTAAAGAAAACAAATCGACCACTTAGAAACAACTTATATTGAAGATTTATAAGAATTAATAAATTGCAATAACATCGTATAATTACCTCTCACTTTCCTTAATCTACCTCTCCCCATCAAGTACTCCCCTTCAAATTTTTTAATAGCGTTGGGATCCCAAATGTGATCTACATGGATATTTGTTGCAAACTTGGGAAGATATTCACTAATATACACCATGGTCTGGTATAACATATATCCCTCCACCATAGAACCCTTAGGATGTGCTCTTTGTCGAACCAAGCACTTCATAAATTTCAAATGTCTCTCAACCATCCATATTGACCTAGTTTGTACAAGTCCAAATAATTCAATCTCCTCAACTTGATGTATGAGGTAGTGTTCTTGAGAATTGAAAAAAGTTGGAGGTAGACACTTTTGCATTTCACACATAATGAGGGAAATTTTTCTCTTCCAATATTTGATATCTTTTTTATCAATTTTTTTAGATGATAACTACCTCATGTATTTTCCAAGATCGTATATAACTTGTTTAACACTATTGTCAAACTAGTGTGGGAGGGATAGAGGTAGGACGTACTGCGATAATTAAAAAATGAGCTTTTCAATATATTGTAAAATAATACAATAAAAAGTACATGTAATTTTAAAAATATAATGTAAATAGAGAACATGACCTACCTTGACAAAGGTATGCCAATCATGTGTTTTCAACCCTGGCGCAAAATCACCTTCCTTTGATACAAGACTACTTATATTTGTAGAAAATCTTGTTGGAAATTTTATTTTTTTTATTACTTCTTTTAATGCATCACTTTGTTGGTCAGTTAATAACCAATGAAAGACACTCATATTTATGCGGTCTCCATTGCTATTTGATTCAATGAAATTTTTTAGTGCATGATTGGATTCATGAATGTCCTTACAAATTTTGTCAATTTTTTCTTCGTCGCACCTTCCATCCAATATATTTCATAGTGTCTCTGTTACATTCTTTCTAATATGCATAGCATCAAACAAATGCATGATTGGGAAATCCTTGTAGTATGGAAACCTACTAAATTGACTAGGATAAATTTTTATTCCTCTAGGAAGTTGGTCATTGATGCCTTGACGACCTTCACGAGCATCAATTACGTCATTAATTAGTAAATAAAAGACAATGTCAAAATATAAATTTCAAACAAAAATCATCAAATGGAATGACATTACCTTGGTGATTTAGTCTATTATATTCCAACTTCCATAGACGAGGTGTCATTCTTCATGGCCTTGATTTTGTCTCTTCTTTCCCATTAAAAAGATTTTTTTTGATAATTTGATACTTATGATTATTGTGGAGAAAGTTCCTAAACTCATCAAACACCTGCTTTCCTAAACTTCTTGAAAGATGAGATTTCATCTTCGAACCAAAAACTGGACATGCAAATTTACCCTTTGTATGGAGACCTAAAAGATCATGTACAATTATCATGCACAAATTAAACATACAACAATAATGTGCAAGCACTATAACATACTCAAAATATGTGACCTTAACAATATATAACATACCGCAAAAATGAGTTAGCCCAGGAGCATCATGTATTGTCCATACAAGCATTGCATGGAATTAAAATTGTCTTTGTCCTATTGGTCTAGAGATTTCATACATAGTGATCCCATTCTATAACTTCAAAAACTCATCAATAAGGGGCTCAATATACACGTTGATATCTTTAACTTGGTACTTACCTAGTTGAATGAACAAAAATATTACATAATTATTAGGACCATTTTGATGCGGTGTTTATAAATTAATTTAGATAACTATTAAATGAAAAAATACCTAGTACAATCATTGAAAATATTATGTGCTCCCTCTTTATAGACATCCAAAGAGGAATGTTATTGTTAATAACAAAAATAGGCCACACTAAGTAAACAGATCTCATATCTCCAAATGGATTGACACCATCCACTGCCAATGAAAGCTTGAGATTACGAGGTTGTTCTTTAAAGTGTGGTCATATTTTTTCTATATTTTTAAATGCAAAACCATCCATAGGCACTCACATAATGTCATCTTGACTTCTATTGCGTGCATGGTAATCCATAAATTCTGCCAAGCTAGTGCACCTGAATAATCGTCGAAGACGTGGAATAATGGGAATGTACCAAAGAACCTTGTGAGGCACCTTTTTTTTATTTGATCTGATCGATATCTACTAATATAAAAATAAGGGCATTCTATTGAAAATTCATGTTGTTTATGATATAGAATGTGCTCATTGGGACATGCATGTATTGTCTGATACTTCATTCTAATTTGATTCATAATGGTAGATAATTCTTGGTATGAACGAGGAAGAATGTTTGATGGTCATTACAAAAACTCACCTATCAACCTACAACAAAAAATATTAATTGTTAATATAATGAATAGTAATGGTATGCTAACATTGAAGATGACAAAAATGACATACCTTAACATACGTGACATTACTACATTGTATAAACCATTCATAACCTTCAAGTTCACCAACAACACTATAGTGGAGAGAAGAATTATTTGGGAGCCTTGGTATAGGGGCTTGTATGCCTTCTCAAGTATAGGTACATCAAGACCATCTTTATAATCATTATCAGATGTTCTAGTACCATCATCATGATCATTGTGATCAGCTACGCCAATACCATCTTCTTAAATCATGTCCTCTGGCACATTATCAGCTACACCAATACCATCGTCTTCAATTGTGTTCTCTGCCACAAAATCATCTTCTTCCATGGGAGTGTTATCATCGGCTTGGATATTCACACCTCCATCTTTCTCCAGTTGGAAATCCACATTCACCAATCGATGAAAATCGTACCCCCCTTCAATGTGACCATGTTGCCTAGAATGAATCTGGGTTGTTGTGATTAGAATTATTTGATTCTTTAAAACCTTACACTTTTTTCAAGGATAATTACATTTATGAACTTTTCTTTGGAACTGAGACCACAATCTAGCAATTGTCTCATTATTTTGTTCTGGGTTCATATTGCCAGGTGTGGGCTTTCTTCACGGGCAATTATTCAGGCTACAAATATACAAAATGTAAACATACAAGCATTAGTAGTATCTTTCATATAATAAAAAATAATAAAATATTACAAGATTATACAAGATTTACAAATACACACACAAATCATGCTCACTAGATTAGGCCAACCAATTTGCACATTCCTTCCCAAATCATCTTTCCTGATATTTTTCCTCCACCATAATTTGGACTTAGTATTTTAATGTGATTAAGGTTTTTAAGTTCATAATTGGTATCAAATGTATTATTGATTATCAAGAGATCGATAGTTTGATAGGCATCATTATGAAATCCAAAATTGTGACAACAATCATCCATTAAAACAATGAGTCTAAATTCATTATCAATCATCAAAGTCATGAATTACAATCCTCGCATCATCATCAATTACAATTGTAGCATGAAAATATAGGTTCCATTACAGTCCTTGCATAGAATTCATCAAAGTCTCCAACAAAAATAGAAGCATCAGGGAGATTCACATTCAGGATCATATCTCCTTCCTCTATGTCAGATGTGTTCTCTCGTTCTTGAATATGTATTTCATGAAATACATCATCAAGTGATGATTCAGGTGTCTCTTCTTTCTAATAGAGAGCATGTCAAATATGTAGCATTGGTTGAGGAGGTGAGTTGGGTGAAAGTTGTCCTTGAGATGCTTGAAAGCATGCAAACATCCATACTAGCTGACATTTCCTTGTCCAAGCATGCAAGCATTCAAGTTCAAAAAATTGATCTGGGTTGTATGGAAAAAAATGTCTCACAAACCAATGATTTATCAGATTAGTTTGTGTGGAAAAAATCCTAACTTTAAACAAATGTGAGTAAAAACTAAAATCATCTGGGAATTCATAATTATCAACTAGAAATGGTCCCGCAAAGAAATAGTGAATCGCTGTTACATGATTATTCAACCATTCCTCTTGATTCTAGAGAGCAGTGGTTCCATGTATAGCTACCCTCAATTCCTGTGAGAGAGCAGCTTCGAGTAGATGTGGTCAATTTCCTCCATACATGTTGACCAAATAAGTTTCAATTTCTACATCAATTGGTTGTGGATGGTGACATAACATGACCCGTTCACCAACCAGTATTGTACTTGCATCTCTAAATTGTATGTGTTGTTGATCATAGTTGACTAACTGATGATAATGTAGCCTATGGTTGTACCTTCCATATCCAATTTTGTATCCATCATAAATCACCTTTTCCCTAATCATGTTGTGTCTTCCCCTATTTTTTATGTTAACACAAAGACATGGCTTATTAAAAAATTATTCGAAATACATTGCCTAATCAGTTCAATTTTATAAAATACGTGGCAGAACAAGAACCTTTGGAGAAAAATCCATGTTCCTTCTTGCTACAAGAAAACCTGAGACTTCCAAAATATCTTGAAGGAAATATCTACTATTATTCATTCTCTCCCAGACTTCCAAATAAGTCATGTGTTTAGAGAAGGGAATATGCAGGCTGATCTGGTCTCAAAATGGGCCATAACCTTATAGCATATAAATCTAGCATGCTTTGAAATTTTCACTAATGATTTTATCACTCTCTAATTGTATATGTAGGTGGAACTATGAGATATGTATCCATTTTATGACTACAGGTGTAATGCTAATATAAAGTGATGAATGCATAGATATGTTTTTGGTGTCATACTTCTAATCCTCATCTTAATATATAAGTTCTTACATTAACATTAGATATATATGATATTGTTCAAACATTGGGGGAACCTAGTCAATTATTACATTACAGAGTGAAGCAAAATAAGGGTGATATAAAATTATAAACTTTCCCAATTTCCAAATCTAGATTATGTTGTCGCAAGTTTTACTTCAAATTTGCAACTTCGGGTGATATCACGGTTACAAAATCTAATTATATCACAAGGAGGATTTAAGGATTACAAATTTCTAGTTATTCTAGGGATCCACAAATTGAAAATATTTGGTTAAAAATGTCATTGCTTGAGGACAAGCAATCTCGGGAAGAGCAGTCTGTCATGCCTCCTCCATGAAACATTCGCACACCATCCTTAGAAAGAAAATAAAAATGGTAATGCTCATAAAATTGTCTCATTTGTAAGGACTTCACAATTTTATGTGATTTAGATTAAAGGATTAATGTGTAAAATAGAGATGAGAAGACAACAATTTTATCACATTGAAGGACTGCAATCTAAATTCAGCATCGATACATAAACTTGTGTATATATAGAAATCCATATACAAGACAACACATACAATAAGTTCATGCACATGTTAAATATTCATGTATTAAAAGATAATCAATTTGTTTCTATACTAATACATGTGTTATTAATCATTAATGGGGAGCGATTTCAATAAGTTAAACAACAACAATTTATTAGTGAAGGGGCAATGGATCATTATAGAGAGATGACACTTTTAGGAGGGTTGTGACCATGGAAAAGATATAACCTTCATTACAGATTGAGAGATATATATGTTAGTGTTTTACATTAATCATAGTTATTTTTTATGTTAGACTAGATA